>JABEVN020000133.1:0-87885 GCA_013146195.2 Codonopsis lanceolata | reverse complement strand
GTAACATCTCCAATCACGCGTCAAAATTCTGTTCACAAAGAAAATGTTGAAAAATACAACTCTTAATATTCTTTCGATAATTGAAATTTTATAATCTACTCCCTCGTCACTAATTTATTGTCTTGTTTGACTTGTAGTTTAAGAAAACCTATTTGGTGGATTATTAATATTGATTTAATGCGTAGTTTCCTTTCAAAACTGCATGTGTGTAATGGCCATAATTAAAGTAGGATGAAAAAGTAAGGGTAAAGTGGTAAAAATGATGTTCTAAAAAGGTAAGTTTCAAAGTGGACAATTATTTTGGGATGGACGAAAAAGGAAAGGAGGATGATAATTTAGGGACGGAGGGAGTATAACATATAAATATATACTGAACAGTAATTTGATATTGTCTCAGTATGAGTTTCGAATATAAAGAAAGGACTTGTATCTTGGAAGGGGGAGTACAACTTTCACTCAAGTAATATCAACTTTCAAAAGGAGTATAATGTTTCTTAATAAAGAGGCTATGCATTCATAATTTTCTTAATTTCTAAAATGAATTATATATATATATATATATATAGAGAGAGAGAGAGAGATAGAGAGTTACCCCTAGATGTACTTGATATACCAAGTCGTCGTAGTTACCGGCTCTCTCACCATTAGAATTTGCAAAGGGTATGTACTCATAAGGAACCGCATATGGTAACTCTGACATGGCAGCTTCAAAATATCGATACTGAATCCTCTGATGGTCGTGGTATTAGTGGTAGAATCTCTAACTAGCCTCACAAATTCAGTATTGCCGACTGGAACTCCTACTCTCAACTTGTTTTCATTTGTTGGAATGACCCAACCCTTGGGCGCAGATTTAAATCTGGAAGAAGCAGAGTTTAGTTCGCCTGGCCATATAATATCTTCTAGATTCTCCTTCGATGTTGAATATGCAGTGTTTGTGTTCTTGACATCAATATCATCCAGTCCCTTAACAATTCCATTTTCGGATGTCCAATATCCTATCACTCTTTCTTCCCTTCCAAAATTAATTAATTGGAAAGCAGGTGGTCGTAGTTGCCCATTGGACATATGGAAATCTCCACTAAGGCCATTAAATTTAGTAATTGATAGTACTTGTTGGATATTCTTTCCAAGATGTTTCGATGTTTCAGAGATGCTCGACTTTTCAACAGCCATTGCTAGAGCAATAGTTGCATCATATGCCCATAAACCGAATATCTCCAAATTTGGGGTCGTAAATGTATTCTCTTCTTGTTTTCTTTTCCATTGAGAAATAAAATCATCAAGATTTCTACTTCTCGGAACATAACTTCTTACACCAATCACACCTTGCATTGAATTCAACATCAATGGATCACTCAAACTCAAGAGATTCATCATCCCATTAGTTACGATCCATACATATCCTTCACTCATCATTCCTATCTCTTTTGCTTTACCAAATAGCCGAGAACCTAAGGTAAGCAACATATGCACAACAAGACCCTAGTCTGCATTGTCATCAACTTGTAAAGCTCCGCCTCTATTTCAGCATCAGTTGCTGAAGGGTGAATCACACTTCGGTAGGGAACACGAGCATCAACTTTTTGCAATTCATCAGTCAGGAAAGGTACAATTCCTTCTCCAAACTCGTTGCCAACGTATACGGGAACCACTGTTCTCCACCCAAAGGCTCGTATGAGAGCACTTATGGCTTTCACTTGAGATGAGTCACTTAGGGTGGCTCGAATAAAATAAGGACTCCGAATTGAAGCTAGGGAAGGACTTGTTGCAGAAAACGTTATAATGGGTACCTGAGCATCGTCCCCGAGACTAATCATGAAGCTGGCCTGCATGGAGGTCCCTGGCCCAAGAATGGCTTGCACCTCTACATTTTCATTAGGTCTTGAGCTGTAAATCATGCAAAATTTAAACCAACCAAGTATCATTTGAGTTAGATATTGTTCTCTACTTTTACTAAAAAATATATATTCCAAAGCAAATAATATAAAAGTTAAGGGATTTAGTACAAATTTTATTTACACTCAAGCCTCTCATTCGGTTTTTCATTTTTTTTTTGGCTGAAGGAGCGATATCATAGAGAAGTGTAAAACAGTATGTCATTGTTGTATCATAGTGGATGTTGAACTTGCATGTGGCATGCTTTGAGACCACTGTTCATGTATTGTGGTTGCACAAGTCTATATTAGGACTTGAAATTATTAACAATTAATGTAGCCAAAGATTTGAAAAATGTGTTTAACACAAGGAATGGTACCCGTTAGTTAAAGAGGAAGTGTATTAAAATGGTGTTTGACCAATGCTTGACCATTTCTAGTTTGATTCCATTTATCGAAAATGGAAAAAGTTACAAAAATGAAATCTACGCTTCGAGTAGATTAAGATAGTTTATGTATTATTTCAAAACTAATTTCAGGTGAATGTGATATTAACGCCTAAAGTGTGCAACTTAAATTTGTTAATTGAAGAGTTATGAGATATGAAAATTCATATCACAAATTGCCAAAATAAGGAGTTTTAAGACACTTTATTAGTAGGTCCACTCTAGGAGTAAGCAAACAAGTGCTCTCCTACAAGGTGCAACCTAATGGTGTCACATATGTATTGTTCGACTAATTAACATAAGTCACTACGAGAATGATCCATAGCACTATCTGAGCCCGAGCATGCACGCGCAAGTCGCATAGGGTGCTTTAGAGGCACACTTTATATGTGTGCTCGTTGCTAGGTTAGCTCAGCTCAATGATGAAGACCTAGGTGCGGCACAACCTTAGCTAAGCATATGTCCAGGTGCATGTGAATCGGTTACGGAGTAGTTGTAACCGTAAACCACCTGAAGGGAGCCTACGAATAATCAGTACTTATGGGTGGTTATACCCGTAATTGTTCAAATGGACACGACTTGGAGTGGTTTTGGGGTAACGGTTACTATACACCTTCTGGATAGTTGTGACTACTGACCAATGGACACCACAACTCTTTAGAAAGAATAAATAAACCCCATCGATTTAGTAGTTGCACATACTAGCACCGATATGCACCCACCAGATAGTAGTGACTATTGACCAAGAGACACTTTAACTCTTCAAAAAGTAGAAAGTATAGATAGACCCCCTTGGTTTAGCAATTGTACATACTAGCATTGTGATAGCGTTATACTGTTAGAGAGAATAGTAATGTAAATTGAAAGTCATTGCATCTTAGGGACAATTACCAAACAACCGTGAGCAATTGTACGAGACAAATTTGTCTTACGAAGCTTGTGTCCAACACAAACCTCGACTTTGACTTTTGAGTTTGACTTTTCTGTTTCATCTATTTTATGTTTGTTTGTATTTCTAAGAAAAACCTAACATTTTCTCCAATAGAAATATAGAATGTGTTGAGCATGTTAGCACCGATCTTATGGCAACGAATTCGTTAACAAATAAGTTAGGAAAAATTGTGGGTCGGTCCATTTTTTAAAGTATTTAATCACTACAGTACACCCGTTTTATTTTCAATCAGAAAAAGTCATTTTTGATGATAAAATGACTACGATACTCTTAATGAACTGTATGCATGCGCGGTACAACAATTTTACATGAACTAAACTTTTGAAGCGCGGTACAACTTTTGAAAAGGTTGTTAAAGTGCAAAAAATTAATTAATTTTTAATAAATTACAGTATAAAGTGCAAATATATCGCGGTGCAACAATTTTAAGAAAAGAATCGTGGTGTAAAACTATGCTAGCTTTTTGATTTTGTGAATCGCGCTATAAAACTGTTCTAGCTTTTGAATTTATGAATTGAGATGCAAAGATTTCTGAATCGCGGTACAACTTTTGAAAGGGTAAAATGCAAAAAATTAATTAATTTTTAATAAATTATAGTATAAAGTGCAAATATATCGCGGTGTAACAATTTTAAGAAAAGAATTGTGGTGTAAAACTATGCTAACTTTTTGAATTTGTGAATCGTAGTACAAAACTATACTAGCTTTTTAATTTGTGAATCGCGGTGCAAATATTTTTGAATCGCGGTTTGAAATGGTTGTTAAAGTGCAAAAAAATAATTAATTTTCAATAAATTACAGTATAAAGTGCAAATATATCGTGATGCAACAATTTTACATGAATCAAACTTTTGAACCGCGGTGCAAAAATAATGCAATGAAATTTATGAATCGCGGTACAAAAGCATAAATAACCAATTTACATCCTCCCCCTTCTTCTTCAATCTCCTTCAAATTCCAAATCAAACCATTTTTTATTTTTCTAATTTTTATTCTTTATTTCCTAGAAATCTAGAATGGGTAAATAATTTTATTTTAATTTTAGTTATTTTTTTGTGATCCTTTTCAATTTACTTTTTGTTATTATTTCTTGTGATTATTTTTAAATTTACTTTTTTGTTTATTATTTAGAAACAATACCAAAAAGTAAATTGAAAATGAATCAAAAAAATTATTTATTACTTATTTATTTTGATTCTTATTTTAAAAAAAATACCAAATTAATAATAAATAATATGAAACCCACTTCGTTTGAGATTATCGCGAGTTGTCTAAGACACTTCGTTTCTTTTTGTCCAACTTTATTCTAACTCATTTCCATTTTTCTTTGTGAATTGAAATCTATGAATTGAAAGGTCCGAAGGATCAACTCTGGAATCAATTGTTATAATCAATAGGTCTCAAACCAATGCTTTAAAAAAAATTGAAACCTGTCTCATTGGATGATCATGAGATTTTCAAAAACCAAAACTCTTGATCAATGGAGGAACAATACACCATTTTGTTCAATAAGATACCCAAGTGTTTGTTTATTGTTATTATTTTATTTTTTATAATTAATTTGGTATTATTTATTATTTTGCTATAATTTATTTTCTTTATAATTTAGAGACAATACCAAAATTAATTATAAATAATAAAATAAAAATAATAGGAATGTATTATTATTTTGTTTATTTTTAATAATTATTTTTATTTTTATTAAATTTGTTTATTAATAAGAAATAGTAATACAAAAAATATTATTTTATTATTGATATAGAACAAGTAGCCGAGATGTACTTAAGCAAGGCATTTGGGAAGAGTTCGAAGTTCAGGGGGTCCAGTGGAAGTTTCTGAAAATTGGGTGCAGCGGCTTCCGTTAGTTTCAGTTAAGCAATAGTAGAGAGCACCTAACGGTCGGACTTTAACTGAAAGCATAACTTTCGCGTCCGGATGAGTTACGGGACCCACAGCATATCAAATTGAAGCTCTCGACGAGATCTACAAGACTCACATGGTTTACCCCGTGAACAGTTCGTTTTAGCCCAAAAAACGTCGTTTAAGTACTGTTACGGGCCTTTGAAGTTTTCAGGCTTTTTCGTCTTTTTTATTTATTATTTTCCTTTTAGGGTTTGGATTGCTAGGGGATATAAATAACCCCTTTAAACCTTATTTCGACAGTTTTTAATAAAAATTCGAGTTTTCTTGCTTTGTGCTTGAATCCTAAGCCGTCATAGGCTTGTTCTAAGGAATTTCTCGTTGAAAGAGTTCATTTTTAATTGTTTCGCTGCGTTAGTTGGTATCAGAGCAGATTAACATCCTGTGAAGATGGCGGCTAACGATGTCAATAACAATGACACCAACGCTGCCATACTGGCCATTCTTACGCAACTCTCGATGCAATCGATGCATGACAGCGATAAATAACATGGCGACAGATTGAGGTGGGCAAACCCAAGGCGAGGCGGGGGCTCGTGGAGAACTTGTAGGACGCGGGGTGAACCCTCCTCGTGATCCGCCGACCAGGGCAGTGGTAGATTGCGATTCAGATGGGGAAGAGGAACTATTTGTAGGAGCAGCAGATCAGTATCCGAAAATCAAGGCTGATCTACCGTTCTTCACTGGTGATCTGGATCTTGAAGATTTTCTCGACTGGCTTTCAGAGGTCAAAAAATATTTTGACCTTATGGGAATCACCGAGGACAAGCAAGTGAAATACGTAGCATATAAGCTCAGGAGTGGAGCTTACGCTTGGGAAGCGATTCTGAGAATAATAGGAGGAGACAGGGTAAACAACCTATACGAACGTGGAGGCGAATGAAGGAGGCTCTGCGGCTTCGGTTTTTACCGGCTGATTATGATCAGATTCTGTTCCAAAAATATCATGATTGTCGGCAGGAAGGCAGGACCGTCAGTCAATACACGAACGAGTTTTATAGGCTAGCGGCTCGTAATAACCTGAATGAAACCGAGGGGCATCAGACTGCAAGATATGTAGGAGGACTACGGGCTGGGATTAAGAACCAGGTGCAGATTTATTCGGTCAATACAGTTGATGAAGTTGTTATGCGTGCGACCAAAGTGGAGGCACAACAGTTGCATAGCGCACAGCCTCGGGGTCAATCGACGTTTCGTAGGTTTGGGGAAACATCTTCCGTTCCGGCGGCGGCGCCTTCGAGTTCCAAGCAACCTGCTACGTCAGCCCCAAAGGGTGGGGAAGAAAAACGGGACACTCCTGCCAATCAGTTCCAAAGGCGCAATAATCAGACCACAACAGGAAAGCCGAACAACAATCCCTACGCCAAAAGCTATGGGGATAAGTGTTTTCGATGTGGGCAACCTGGGCATATTTCTAATAATTGCCCTAATCGCGGCAAGGTGAATATGGCAGAACGGGATGATCAAGGTGAGGATGATCTAGAGGCAGATATGGAGGAGTATGTGGAGGACCCTAATGAGGGTTACGAAGATGATGTACATGAGTCATTCGTGGTTCGTAGATTAATGCTGACAACATCGGTCAACAATGACGAACCTCAGCGGCACAACATTTTTCGTACTCGTGGTAAGGTGAACGATCTGAATATCGAGCTGATCATAGACAGCGGTAGCAGCGAGAATCTGGTTGCTCGTGTACTTGTAGACAAACTGAAGCTGGAGGTGATGAAGCATCCTACGCCCTACCAGGTTGGTTGGATTAATGCAGTTGGCAATGTCAAGGTAACGCAACAATGTCTTGTACCTTTTTCTATTGGTAGATATAAGGATGAAGTATTATGTGATGTTGTTGATATGTCTGCATGCCAAGTATTATTTGGGTAGACCAGTGGCGCTTTGATATGGATGCCACGCATAAGGGTAGGGATAATCTGATTACGTTTACTAAAGATAACGTGAAATTTACTCTGTGCCCGTTGGTTGATAGTGGTCGCCCCAAGGCCAAGGGCAAAACAACTTTGATCTCTTTGTGTACGGGTAAAGAATTGGTTAGGGAGGCTTCGATGTTATATTTGCAAAGTGGTGGATAAAGAGTTTTTGGGATTAGTAGATTGTTCGGCCTCGAGCGATCGACATCGTTTGCGAGTTTCATGATCTTATCGGAAGAGCTTCTGCGCAGGTTACCACCATTACGAGACATTCAAAGATCACATTGACCTTGTTCCTCGGTGCTACACTTCCTAACCTTCCCCACTATAGGATGAGCCAGCGAGCATGATATCTTGAGAGAACAAAGGTTGAAGAATTGCTGAAACGGGATCCATTCAGAGAGCATGAGCAGGTGTGCGGTTCCGCCCTTCTCGTGCCAAAGAAGGATGGGACTTGGAGGATGTGTGTTGATAGTCGGGCCATCAATAAGATTATCGTGAAGTATAGGTTCCCTATTCCCGCTTAGATGATATCTTTGGATATCTTTGCGTGGTGCTAAAGTATTTTCAAAGATTGATTTGAAGAGCGGATATCATCAGGTTCGGATCAGACCTGGCGATGAGTGGAAGACAGCTTTCAAGACAAAAGAGGGGCTTTATGAGTGGCTGGTCATGCCATTTGGGTTATCTAATGCCCCCAGCACTTTCATGCGACTTATGAATCAGGTCCTGAAGCCGTTCAAGTTCCTGGTTGTTTACTTTGATGATATCCTGATATTTAGTCGCAACGAAGAGGAGCACATTGAGCATCTACGGGCTGTGTTACAGGCCTTGAGGGAGAATCAATTGTTTATTAATCTTAAAAAATGCAGTTTCATGCTTGATAAACTGTTGTTTTTGGGATATATTGTGTCTGCAGATGGCATACAAGTGGATGAGGAGAAGGTGCGTGCAATTAAAGAGTGGCCACGACCTAAAACTGTGAGTGAAGTACGTAGTTTCCACGGGCTTGCTACTTTCTACCGGCGATTCATACGAGATTTCAGTAGTATCATGGCACCTATCACTGAGTGCATGAAAAAAGGGAAATTTTTATGGGGGGACGAAGCTGATGCAAGCTTCGCAGTGATCAAAGAGAAACTGACCAGTGCACCGATTTTGGCTTTACCAGATTTCAACAAACCATTTGAGCTCGAGACAGACGCCTCTATTATCGGAATTGGAGCAGTTTTGATTCAGGAGCGGCGACCTGTAGCTTTTATGAGTGAGAAGCTAAGCGAGGCGCGACAGAAGTGGACCACTTACGAGATCGAGTTCTATGCAGTGGTGCGAGCTGTTAAGCACTGGGAGCAGTATCTGTTTCAGAAGGAGTTCGTTTTACACACTGATCATGAGGCCTTGAAATACATGAATGGGCAGAAGTCACTTAACCGTATATGCTTGCGGTGGGTAGCCTACTTACAGCAGTTCACTTTTGTTATCAAGCACAAGAGCGGGCAGTATAACAAAGTGGCTGATGCCTTGAGTCGTCGGGCAAGTTTATTGGTAACCATGCAGACTGTTGTGATCGGGTTTGACTGTTTGAAGGAGTTGTATGTTGATGATGCAGATTTTGCTGAAGTTTGGGGTAAGTGCAGTGCTGGAGGTGTCAGTGGTCCTTTTATGATTCAGGAAGGGTTCCTATTCTTCAAGGATCGCCTTTGTATTCCGAGGGGATCTGTGCGTGAGAGCTTGATCTCTGAGTTGCATAAGGGTGGACATTGTGGGCGAGACAAGACTGCAGAATTGGTAGCACAGCGATATTATTGGCCTCAATTGAAGCGCGATACTTACAAGTTTGTGCAGAAGTGTATTATTTGTCAGACAAATAAGGGGCAGTCGCAGAATACCGGTTTGTATACGCCACTCCCAGTTCCAGCAGCTCCGTGGGAGGATATCTCTATGGATTTTGTGTTGGGGTTACCGCGCACACAAAGATCCAATGATTCTGTTTTTGTGGTGGTCGATCGGTTTAGCAAGATGGCCCACTTCATTCCATGTCGGAAAACCTCGGATGCACCCCATATTGCAGCCTTGTTCTTCCGTGAAGTGGTGCGTTTGCATGGGGTTCCTCAGTCCATCACTTCTGATCGTGACACAAAGTTTTTGAGTTACTTCTGGAAGACTTTGTGGCGCATGTTTCAGACGGAGTTGCAGTTTAGTAGCTCTTTTCACCCGCAGACCGATGGCCAAACTGAGGTGGTCAATCGCACTTTGGGCTCGATTGTGCGTTGTTTATGCAAAGGATGAGACCAAAGCAAATGGGATCCGGTTTTGGCCCCGGTAGAGTTCGCTTTCAACAATATGGTCAACGTACCAAGAAGACCCCATTTGAGATTGTGTATCGGCCTCCACGCCATACTCGATCGGTCCCGTTGCCCAAACTACCGGGTTATAGTAGGCCGAACATATGGTGAAAAGATTGAAGCTGTGCAAGCGGAAGTGGTGCAGAATATTGAGGCTTCCAATGCGAAGTATAAAGAGGCTGCTGACAAACGACGTCGTTCCAAGGTCTTTGCTGTGGATGATTTGGTTATGGTCCATCTACGTAAGGAGCGGTTTCCAGTTGGCACTTATAGCAAGCTGCATCCGAAGAAGATTGGGCCATGCAAGATTCTGAAGAAAATCAATGACAACGCATATGTAGTTGACCTGCCAGACGGATGGAACATCTCCCCTACTTTTAATGTGGCTGATTTGACTGACTTCTTCCCCGACGATCCTCTTTATCCTGTTGATGACTCGCGGTCGAGTCCTTTTCAAGTGGGGGAGACTGATGTAGAACAAGTAGCCGAGATGTACTTAAGCAAGGCATTTGGGAAGAGTTCGAAGTTTAGGGGGTCCAGTGGAAGTTTCTGAAAATTGGGTCTGGCAGCTTCTCCGTTAGTTTCCGTTAAGCAATAGTAGAGAGCACCTAACGGTCGGCAGAACTTTAACGGAGCATAACTTTCGCGTCCGGATGAGTTACGGGACCCACATCATATCAAATCGAAGCTCTCGACGAGATCTACAAGACTCACATGGTTTACCTCGTGAACAGTTCGTTTTAGCCCAAAAAACGTCGTTTAAGTACTATTACGGGCCTTTGAAGTTTTCGGGCTTTTTCGTCTTTTTTATTTATTATTTTCCTTTTAGGGTTTGGATTGCTAGGGGATATAAATAACCCCTTTAAACCTTATTTCGACAGTTTTTAATAAAAATTCGAGTTTTCTTGCTTTGTGCTTGAATCCTAAGCCGTCATAGGCTTGTTCTAAGGAATTTCTCGTTGAAAGAGTTCCTTTTTAATTGTTTCGCTGCGTCAATTATTTATAATTATTTATTTTGTTTATTATTATTTTCTTTTGATTTGTCTATATTGTTCTCATGACAGTTATTCTCGCATAATGAAAATAAACTGATCTATTCATGACGATTAAGATGAAATGAAAGAGAATGAAATCGTTTAATTTGATTTGGAATTTAAAAGATGAAATGATCTATTCTCGTCACACCGCATGGGCTTAGAGTCCAAATCTAATTTGAAGAGTGGTATATCAGTGATACACACAAGTGGTACAGAAGATCTGGACTCCAAATAAAGTGCCTGACTGCCTGGTCATCCTTCGTCAATGCTTATAACGCCGAAGTCATAACACAAAAGACTTGAATTGAAGAAAAAATTCCAAGGTGGAGTTTTAAAAAGTTAAAAATTAATATATCAGATTTAATTTGAAAATTTCTCAATGGGATAGTATTTTTTGGCAATTAACTATTTCCTCTTCTAGGCCCCCTACGTCTCGACTAACACTTGCAAGGCACATGTATTACGCTATATATATATATATATATATATATATATATATATATATATATATATATATATATATATCAATTACAAAAAAAAAAATCTCACCGTCCATTTGATAACTTTATTTTATGTTAATTTTGTTCCCACTTACTCCGCTTATATCAGCATGTGTACATCTTTTAAATTATGTTTTCTAATACATATTTTTTAAGGTCTCGTTTTTCGTCATAACAACAAACTATAATGCACATATATAAATTTCCTTCTCTACAACAAATTTCAATGCACATATTTTAATTACATTTTTAATTAAAAAATAGCTATTACTAAAACAAAATTCACGGCTTGATTTTTACCTTTCCCACTGCCACATGGTAGTTTTATGTTTATTTACTAAAAAAATTAACTATTATAATTAATTTTGATTTGTATTCATATTTCAATTTCAATATTTATCGTATTTTAGTTTTGTTCAAAATATTTTTCTTATTATAAATAACTTTTGCAATTTTTTATGGTAAAAACTTAGGTAAAACGGTCTTACGTATATTATTTGTAAGACGAGTCCTTCTTACCCGACTCATCGTGGGTTGGTGGGTTGAGCTGTGAGAGAGTGAAGTTTCGTTTTATAAATTAAGATTCGTAAGATTGTCTTACAAGAGAGACGTACTCTTTCCTTTCGTCCTGGCAAGGGTTTGAAGAGGGGCTTGGTAGCTAGGAAAGTCAAGTCCGGTAGGAAGGCGAGATGAGAAAAGCGTCTGTGTCCAAGCTAATCATAAAATTGCTGCTACTGTCGAGAGAAAGAGAAAGACAATGCCAAAATGGAAGGATGATTGTGTAAAGCTGCTATCTCATTCCAGTCAGAACCTTATAGATTTCCCTCCGCCATTGGCCCAAGGAAAATAAGTGCAAGAAAAAGAATAGGTCAAAGCCATGCTAACAGAAGAAAGCTCCTATTTCCGTTTGGTCCAATAGATGTACCTGGAACCTTTCCGGTCGAGTCGGAAGTCATTTCTAAAGAAAAAAGGTTCCGGTGGAAAGACTTTCAAACGACGCATCCACGGATCTGCAAAGTGAAGAAAGCTTTTTTTCCGCCTTGTTCTCTCTTTCGTGATCAAAGCGAGTCTTGTCGGACTAGGAGCTCCACTGGGCTTGACCGTGGGAAATTGACTTATGAAAGATAAAGAAAGAATAACGTACGTAAGTAGACTAACTATAAGTAGTAGGAGTACCCGTCAAAGGGAAAATTCATATCATTTAGAAAAGATCCGATACCAAGTGACAGCGCACTAGCTGGTCGGTGTGAATGAGAAAGAAGTTAGTCTTTCTGGAATGTCACATCGTAGAATAGCAACATCTTTCTTATTACAGCACAAAGAAAAAAAGTAATTGCGTATAGAGAGAGAGTCCCCGCTAAGAGAAAGAAAGGCTTTTTGCCTAGGATCATACCGTAGAAAGAAAGAAAGGAAAGACTTCCTACTTGAATCATCTATCTACTTTCGTGTACTGATTCTTTTCGAGATTGGGTTGGTCTTCAGTGTGCCGGGTCAAAGAAAGAAAGAGAATAAGAAGAAAAAGAATCATACGCCCATCCCATGTTGGTTGGAAAAACCAACCGGCAATTAGTCTCTCTTTTAGTCTTCAGGACTAATCAATGGAGATTGATCGTAAGAAGGAGGGACTTCTTTCGTTTAGAATCCAAATTCTTGTTCTTTTCCTTCTTCCTTGCCTTTCTTTCGAACAGCCAGCGCCCAAAGATGCTCTATTGAGCCGGTCCCCGTCTGATCTAGTAGAAGTAAGTTGGCAAGTAAGGAAGTCAAGTCCGGATGGCTTGGATCCTCTTACTTTCCCTCCCTTTCCCATGCTTCTTTGTTGGTCAACAACCAACTACCAGTAAGTCCTCCTTTAGTCCAAGAAAAGCGGAATTTTTACATAACATAAAAAGGGTGGTTATGGAGCAATTGTTTTCGCATAGGATCGATCTCTGGGAAGAGGACAATTCTATCTACAAAAGGACGCATTCTCTGGAGGACCTATATCGAATGATAGATTTTTTGTCTTCTAATGGGTCTCTCTTCTGTCCGATGTCTCCTTACTTCATTCCTAAGAACGGTGGTCTCCTTCGTTCCATAACTCAACCTGATCCTTCTGATCTTTAAGTCTTACAGGGCCTTATTCTTTTCCTGACCAATCGTTATAGATCCTCATTTCTCTTTCTGACTCACCCTCTTTTAATATTAACAAGTAGGAAGAGTTTCTCCTACAACAGTAGGTCTATAGTGTTAAGCATCTAGTGTTCGGGACGTCCTCGTGCGTGGTATCCACCCTTAAATGAAAAAAGACGGGCTTTTCTAAAATCTTCCTTGCTTGTAATGCTCAAAAAGAATGAAAGAATTGTTGAAAGCTAGCACTTGAGGATTCATGTTCTCCATCACTTGAATCTGCTCTGGCACTTCCGTCAAAAGGCTTAAAGGATTTCTCGCTGTGAAAGCACAGAAGTTCCTCTCAAGGATGCGCGTCATTACGGTGAATCCTTCTTCTTCACTGCCAGCCTTGAACTTTCTCTGGCGGGAAAGGATGGTACTTCGTTGTACTACTTGGACAATCAAAGGAATCGAAGCATGCATTTCAAGAGGGTGAAACACTTCGCAGTTTGGGACTCACCTTTCTCCTATATACTATGTTTGTATGGTGGCGCGATGTTCTACGTGAATCCACGTTGGAAGGGCATCATACGAAAATCGTACAATTAGGACCTCAATACGGCTTTCTTCTCTTTATCGTTTCGGAGGTTATGTTCTTTTTTGCTCTTTTTCGGGCTTCTTTTCATTCTTCTTTGGCACCTACGGTAGAGATCGGGGGTATTTGGCCCCCTAAAGGGATTGGGGTTTTAGATCCTCGGGAAATCCCTTTTCTGAATATGCTTATTCCCCTTTCATCCGGAGCAGCCGTAACTTGGGCGCATCATGCTATACTCGCGGGAAAGGCAAAAGGAGCAGTTTATGCTTTAGTACTTACCGTATTACTAGCTCTAGTATTCACCGCCTTTCAAGGAATGGAATATTATCAAGCACCCTTTACTATTTCAGATAGTATTTATGGTTCTACCTTTTTCTTAGCAACTGGCTTTCATGGTTTTCATGTGATTATAGGTACTCTTTTCTCGATCATATGTGCTATTCGCCAATATCGTGGTCATCTTACCAAGGAGCATCACGTTGGATTTGAAGCAGCTGCATGGTACTGGCATTTTGTAGACGTGGTTTGGTTATTCCTATTTGTTTCTATCTATTGGTGGGGAGGTATATGAAAGAAGGAAGAAAAAAATTGGAGAAAAAAAGCTGGCAGAAAGCAGATAGATAAAACAGCTTTTCCAACTAATAAAAACTACTGCATTTCTGCACCCTTGGTTCCTTTTGCTATTTTCATTTTTGAAGGATATATACAAGAAAGTCCTAATACTCGAGAAGACTATTGACACTGTACGATTATTGCAAAAAGTCGCGTGGAACATCAATTCATTTTTGAAAGCCCTTCTACTCAATAAAATGCAAATACGAACTTTCTTTTTTATCTATTTAAAATTGGTATTTTGAATCCTCATTTTCATCTCTCTCTTTTTTTATTCTTGAATTATTAAGAAATAGAAGAACCCAATGGATCAAAGTCTTTTCAAGGCATAAGGAAATTCTCATCAATTTCTAAGAACTTCCAGGAGCCCCTTGGATCAATCAGCACTGGAAGGCATCCCTTTTTCGAAAGAGGGCAACTTATATATATATATATAGTACATGTGATAGACCGATATAAACTATCCCTAAAAAGGTGAGTGTTTGTGTGTGTGTGTGTGTGAAAGAGAGAGAGTGAGAGAAAGAGAACCTGCTGTAGCAGCATGAACGACACTATTATTGGAATTCCTAGTGTGAAGCAACAGCCTGGTCTTGTAGTGAGGATGAAGCGAGTAGATATGGGATAGAGCCATGGAGATGCAGCTTAAACTCATCTTACCAAAGTCTGTATCCATGTCAAGTACCACTCCTACATTCACAGGGATTGTCTTTGTCGACCTGTTCTGGGCTTCCACCATTACCCCAAACCAAATTAATGTTAAAACAAGAAACACAATCAATGAGAATGAGATCACGACCGAAGAAGTTAGGCTGTTCATCATCTTTGAAGCTCTTTAATCTTTACAGATAATTAATGTTTGCTATATATATCCAAAACCCGTAAATATATATAAAGGTTTCCAAAACGGTACCTAGGGAAGAAGCTTCTGAATGTCAACTCTTGACAGTCGACGTCAACTCTTGGCAGTCAATGGCCGGCCTGAGGGTGGTCTGAAAGGACGACTGTCTTGGTCCGTTAATTTTAAGGGGCTCAAACTTATAAGTTTTAATACAGTTATATATAGATATAAATATTATACTGTCACTTAATTTTTATATATGATTTAGTGGTTCATTGGATGAGGTTTTTTGATTTTGTTGAGAGGTCATGGGTTCAACTCTTTGAAAGTTATGTGAAATTTATTTTATGTTTCAGTTGTGAATTATCAAGTATTATATACGTCCCTCGCTCCGTTCCAGGTAAAAAGTTCCGTTTGAAAGTCAAACTTTTTTAAAAATGACAATTTTAGTAATTCATTAATAATAAAATGACACGCCTAATCAACAAAAAACTTAAGTATCTTAGAATATAGATTAATGGATTACAATAATCAAATAATCAACAAAAAAAATCAAATGAACATGTAACGAATGAGCCAAAAAATGAGAGAAGGTGATATAATTTGATGATATAGTTGAGAAAGATCTTAGAAGAGTGAATAAATCTGAAATTTCTTATAGATATGCTTTATAGACATTTTGTATATTTTAATATATAAGAAAATTACCAAATTAATCAAGATAGAAAATAACTAGTGTACCGGAATATGCAAACGAAGTAATTTTAAATAATTATTTCATATACTTATATATTAGTATGCTCGTAGATGTTATACCAATTGAATACTTTGAATGATGAAAAATTGAAAATTTATTTATTTCAAATTTTTCTTTTTTATATCTATAGGGGCTCATTTTATCATTTTTGCCCTTGGCCCCTAAAAGTTCAAGAACGGCCTTGAGTCAATCCCAACATTGAGATCCACAATCTGTTGACGATTTAAGTAAAATCATTGGTCATTTAGTATAATTGGGGTTTATGTTTTGAAGATAGGTGAGCTCGGGAATACTATATTGTGAATCTGGGGGAGCAGAGTGCACATTCACATAAGTTTTACAGGCTTACGTGTGTTAATAATCAAGTGTTTTGTTTCCTTTCGATTTATCGTTTTCGCAAGTTTGATAATAACGGTAATGGTGCTATAATTTGCTTGTATGCTGATGATATGTTGATTTTCGGTACTAGCCAAAATCAGGTTGACCTTTGTAAAGCATTTTTATTATCAAATTTCACCATGAAAGACATGGGGAGGGGGGGGCAGATGTGATTCTTGGAATCAAAATCAACCGGAGTAACAATGGAGTTTCTTTGACACAATCTCATTACATTGAGAAAGTGTTAAAGAAGTTCAATTGTGTGAATTCTACTCTAGCAAATTCTCTCATGGATCCTAATGAGAAACTTATGCCTAATACAGTTATACAGGTAATCCGATATTACAACTTGAGTATTCTCGGGTGATAGGATGTTTGATGTACGCTATGACTAGTACAATTAAGACCATATATTGCTTATGCATGTGGTGGGCAAGTTAAGCAGGTATACGAGTAACCCGGGTGGTCATCATTGGCGTGTGGTAAATCGTGTGCTAAGATATCTTAAGTCAACTAAGGACTATGGTTTGTCTTATATGGAGCATTGTGAGTGTCCCGATTTATAATTGATTCCCCCGCTAATGAAAAGCAGGTGATTTCAAAATAAACCTTTAGGCGCGTGGAATACGTCCGACCTCATTGTTGACTCAAAATATTAAAACAGAGTCGCTATCTTTATTTTAAGGAAAAATAAAGAAAAACCAAATGTAACCAGATTTGTAAAGGGTTCGGAGGCTAAGTTACGAGGTGGGAAGGTGTTAGGCACCCAACTCGTCTTTTCAGTCTCAAAATAGTTTTTTTGGCTAAAATATGCTTTTGTTATATTTATTTAACAGATGAAATAAATCATTTAAATATACATATATTTGTACATATATTATTACAATACTTGCCACAGCCTCCTTTCTGGAGTTACAAATATATTATAAAATTTTGGCCATAATAATGGCTCTTTTTAGTGCTATTTATTTATAGAGATTCGAGCAACATATCTGCTTATATTGCTTACATTTTGTTAATCTAAATAGCACGTTTATATAATAAACTTTTAAATGACCTACCTCTTGAAGCGTGAGGGTTTTATCTCGTACCAACTAGATTCTAGCAGACTTAAGGTGCACTCGCTCTGTCCTTCAGGGAGAGGGAGTCTTTTTTTGCTATTGTGTTGTTGCGGGGATTCGGGCAGAGTGACTGCATCAGAAAGTTTCTTTTAAGCCTCGGGAACCGGGCGGAGCAACTGCTTGCTTTTTATGCTGTTGTTTATTTACTGCTTGCGAAATTTGGGTAGAGCAACTGCTTGTTTTTCGCTGATTTGGTGTCTTGATTTGGGCAGAGAAACTGTTTGCTTTGGGATTTTCAGACCAGAGGAATAGGGCGGAATCCCAGCAGTGCAACTAGATTTCACTTTGGCCGGTTGGTTTTGCTGTTTGGGTGAGATTTGGCAGAGCTTCGGGGCTAAAGGAATAAATCTCTTGGCGTTCTCTCGGGAGAGCGATCATTCACTGCGCGGTGAAAAGGTGTGAATTTTTTAAGCTGGGAGGCCTTATTTATAGCCGAGGATCGGGGATTCCTTCGCTCTTAAGTATCATCCATTGTTGTGCTGGCGGCTTGTGCAGCGTCTTTGGAAAGGTTGCACCAAAAGGCAAAAGCACCAAAAGGCGATTTTAGCACTTTGGCCCCTGCAATTCACTATTTATGCATTCTTCTTTTCTTTTGCATTTTAAACCATGTAACTTGACATCAGTTAGTCCTTTTGACATGTCTTGATATTTTATGGCATGTATCATCTCAACAATGGAGTTTACGGGAGAAACTTACAATGGAGTTTACAAGTAAATCGAAATCGTTTACCAAGTAAACGAACATCGTTGATAAGAAATAGACTCAATGCAATATAGTTTATGATGCAATCGTTTAGGACAAAGAAGTTCAAATTTCACATACCCTAAACAATTTTAGTTGGTTATAGGAGGTTATCGTAGTTTTTAAGAAGATTAGTTAAAATGCTCGATATCGTAGTTTTTAAGAAGATATGCAATAAAATTATCTCTTTTACCGAAATACGTAGTAAATCAAACCAAACGTCGACAAACAAACAATAATCGACATCGACCTTGGGTGGGATAGATGGTAGTTTAATGGTGCGTTTCGCCCAACATAAGCAAAACTTGTGGGACCTTTAAAAACGCGTTTTCCCTAGCATAGGGAAAACAATGCAACTTTTAAAAACGTGCTTTCCCCAGCATAGGGAAAGCGATGCCACCTTTCAAAATGCGTTTTCCCCAACATAGGGAAAACGATGTCACTTCTCAAAACAGGCTTTTCCCAGCATAGGGAAAGCGATGCAATTTTTCAAAACGCGTTTTTCTCAACATAGGGAAAGTGATGCCATATTTAAAACGCGTTTTCCCCAACATAGGGAAAACGATGCCACCTTTCAAAATGCGCTTTCCCCAACACAGGGAAAGCGATGCAATCTTTAAAACGTGTTTTCCCCAGCATAGGGAAAACAATGCCACTTTTCAAAACACGTTTTTCCTAGCATAGGAAAAATGATACCATTTCTAAAACGGGCTTTCCCCAGCATAGGGAAAGCGATGCAATTTTTTTAAAACACGTTTTCCCCAGCATAGGGAAAATGATGCAACTTTTAAAAATGTGTTTCCCCCAGAATAGGGAAAACGATGCAACCTTTAAAACGTGTTTCCCCCAGCATAGGGAAAATGATGTAACTTTTAAAAATGAGTTTTCCCCAGCATAGGGAAAATGATGCAACTTTTTAAAACGTGTTTTCCCAACATAGGGAAAACGATGCAACCTTTAAAACGTGTTTCCCCCAGCATAGGAAAAACGATGCTACTTTTAAAAACGGGCTTTCCCCTGCATAGGGAAAACGGTGCAACTTTTAAAACGTGCTTCCCCCAGAATAGGGAAAAAAAGGTTTTTTTTTTTTCAAAATGGGTTTTCCCCAACATAGGAAAAGCGATGCACCTTTTAAAAAATACGCTTAACCCAGAATAGGAAAAGCGATACGATTTTTTAAAATGAGTTTCCCCCAGAATAGGGAAAACGATGCAATTTTAAACTGTGCTCCCCCCAGAATAGGGAAAGTGATGCGATTTTTTTAAATGTGCTTATCCCAGCATAGGAGCAGCGATGCATATTTTTTGTGTGCTTATCCCAGCATAGGAGAAGCGATGCAAATGTTTTTTTAAAAGTGCTTATCCCAGCATAGGAGAAGCGATGATTATGAAGCGTTATGACAGAATGTTGTCAATGATCAGCTTGTGTAGCTTTTGATGATGCTGCTGAGGATCTTTGGGAGGTGGTCCTTGGCGAGATGCTGGTAGAACATTTATCCTTTTCCAAGGGCCAATGCGGCAGAAGACCAGATAAGATGCAATAAAGGGATGCAAACAAAAGATGCAAACATGCGAATGAAACTTTCTTCTCCTTAAAAAAAAGGACTTTTGAATGTGCATGTGTATCATCCGTTTCTTAAACATGTTAAGACAAGATAAGGCAATGTGATGGAAATGTAATATAAGAGCTTGAGATGTGGTTTTTAGTTGACTTTGAAGGGTTATGAGTATAGGAGTTGATGGTGATATTTGAGAAGGAGGTGGGTGAAGTTTAGGGTTACTTTTCAGTCTTTTGACTAGTACATCATTCAAGAAAGGAATTCAATCACAAGATCAGTGAATCCTACTAATCGATCCCTCAGAGGGACTTTTTTTTTCTTCTTTTTTCTTTGTTGCTCTAACTTTTGCCTAGGCCGCCCTTTCAGGTTTTCAACCTAGCGAGCATTTACCTCATAGGGGCCCAGTCTTTCAATGCATGCGAAGATAAGCCGCTTCTTCTTGAGGGATTACGCCTTTGTAGCTTCTTCGTTTCTTTTAGGTGGAGATGGAAAGGACTGCTGTTTCTGGAGATGATGAGCCAGAAAGACTCGATTTGGAGAGACTTTTGAGGGAGACAGAAATGAGTATGCTCAAAGAAAAAGAGATGACTTAATGGACAAAAAGAGAGTCACGATCCATAGTTTATCACCGAGTATCACAAGTTTCATGAACCCTATTTACCATTTTATCTTCTGATGATTTTATATGTTTTTTTTAGCAAGGAGTTCTGTCCTGGACCCAGATCACGTTATAACTGATTGAAACAAAGCTATAGGTAGCAACTAGGTTAGGGTATATTGTTTAAGTGTTTTGGATAGATTGGCTTTAGGGTTGAGGATTTGATTGGCCTCTGGTTCAAATGCATTTTGGGCTGTGGATTTGGTTATTTTCGAAAAGACGATAATCAGAAGCGATCATTGGTTGGTGTAGACACCTCAATTTCGTACCCCTGGTATGTAACTCTGGCATGCGATCTCAAGACCAGTTAAAACTTAACAAATGTCAAGTTACAGGGTTTAAAAGTGCAAAAGGCAAAGTTTAAAATGCAAAAGGCAAAGCAATATGCGATCAAATCAAAAGGGTTAAAACTAAAGCATCAAAAATGGGCAAATGAGACTAAAGCATCAAAAATGGAGCTGAGATTGAACAGTTGGCGCTGCCAACTAAGGAGCTTGGCGCGGCGCCCAGAATGCCTTATGGCCGCGCCCAGTTCAGCTACAGGGATTCCCAAACTGCTAAAGGAGTGCTACAGTTCGCGAAATGTGCAATCTTTCCGGCATTATGTACAAGGAATTCAAGCACGCAAAGAGGAATTGTAATGCCCTCGATGTCCCTCTCTCAGCCTATAAATAGAGGCCCAGGGGTTCGCTTTCAGCACACCTAAAAAAGTCGAAAAAATACTCCCAAACTCTGCGTCGTTGTTACGCTGAGAAAATTAGTGAGTGATCGAGAGATAGTGAGCGCCCCCTCCTATAAAGCCTCGAAGCCCTGCCAAAACTCCTCCAAAAGCAAATCCAACCGGTCAAAGTGATCCCTAGCCCCCCAGTTAGGTATCCACCCTATTTCCCCGGTCTAAAAACCTCGGAAAGAGCAATTGCTCTACCTGAGTAAAAAGGCTAAATCAGTCAGAAACAAGCCCTTGTTCTGCCCGATTTCCGCCAGCAGTAGCATAAAAGCAAGCAATTGCTCTGCCCATTTTATGGTGCCCAAAAGCAACTTTCGGAAGCAGTCACTCTACCTGAACCGCAGCAGCAGTAGCAAAGCAGCAAAAAAAGACTCCCTCTCTCGAGAAGTACAGAGCGAGCACACCACGCTCTAAAAGGTGAGCCTTTAAGAGCGTTTACTTAAAAAAGCTATTTTCCATCCGGACCAATATAAAAATATAAGTCGTTGTGCTGCCCGGATTATTTTAGAAAATATCATTAAAAAGAGCCATTATTATGGCCAAATATTTTTAAATGTATTTGTAATTATTGAAAGGAGACGGCTGCAAGTCCGTAAATAATGTAGACATGGATGTATTTGTTTTTATTTCATGTCTTTTAACGCTTTATTTATTTGCTAAATAAATATAACAAAAAGCATACTTTAGCCAAAAACCGATTTTGAGACCGAAAGGGCGAGTTGGGTGCCTAGCACCTTCCCAACTCGTAACTTAGCCTTCGAACCCGTTTTTGCAATCTCTGATTTTCTTTTGGTTTTTCTTTATTTCTTCCTCAAAATAAAGATGTCGACTCTATTAAAACATTTTGGATCACAGTAGGGCATCGCAACATTCATTTCTTGCACTTTTCCGTTTTTTCCTAAAAAATGGAGAATGAGAATGAAAGGATGATGTATTCCTATATCCTGGTATCCCCTAAAAAATGGATAACTTGATATAGAAAACCCAAAGCACTCATAGTGATCCGAAATATGCCATAAGACAATTTTCATAAAGTCTGTAGTGGGGCCCGCAACATCCTTTCTTGCACTTTCCATTTTCCCCTACACAAGGGACTATATGAATGAAAGGGTGATGCTTTCCTGTATCCTGTTATCCCCTAAAAAAGGGATAACCTGACACAGAAAACCCATAGCTCTCATAACGGACCAAAAACTCACTTCGGTGACCGAGGCGTATTCAACGCGCTATTTTGACAACACCCTTTCCGCATTTTTAATTTCGTCTTCCCCTAAACAAGGGAGGGTGGAATGGAAAGTGTGGTGTCCCGCTTCTACACGTACGCGCACCCCTATCCAAGGGCGCGCGAGGCGCGGGCGCATCCTGGGGAACCCACAGTGGCAACTCTGCTGGGGAGATCGTTTTTATTTTAAATAAAAATGGAGGGCTAGACTCAATAAAAAAAACTTTTTTTGTTTTTCTTTTGTTTCTGGCTAAAGTATGCTTGTTATATTTTTCTAAGCATTTGAATATTGCATTCTTATACATCTGTGTCTATATTTGTGGATATGATCCTCCATCTTGCAGCAATTTTGTTCCAATAACTGTTACATATATAATTAAAAATATGTATTTTTCAAAAAAAAAAACAAAATCATCAAAAATAAAAAATATATGCAATAAATTTCCTGGCAACACAACAAAAAGGGTCGGGGTTTTATTTTATTATTACTTTATTTTCGGCTCTATATTATTATTGCGTTCTGTTTATTTTATTAACGCAAAATTTGTACATATTTTCATTCATTCTGCCATTTTATTTTGGGGATTAGGACCAATTTGTAATTAATAGGAATAGATAGATTCCCCGCTTTTCTTTATATTTCTTGATGTGATTGCTTGCTTGCTCGCGCTCAAACTAAAAAAGTCGAGAAAATCCACAAATAACAGCAAGACATGCCATATCTGTTTTTATATTTGAAAAAAAAAGAGATTTTATTACTTTTTAGATGCCGCACACATGCGCACGCATGTAAATATATTCCGAATTGCTACCCTACACCATGACCAGCATACCCTTTACATAAGCCATCGTTAGACTGCATATAGATTTTCAGGACACTTCAAAGACCAACCAGTTTTTGCATCTCTGAATCATTGATCGACCCCTGTAAAAAAAATGAAAGATAAAAAAAAATGAAAAAAAATGATGATAATGCGCAAGTGAAAAAAAGATATAAAAAAATGCGCAAGAAAAAAATATACACAGGGGCTGATCGATTATTTTCTAATGTTCGACCTAGATCATTTTGAATGGTGGATCGCGCAAAGAGTATAGGCCCTTCGCCTGGGGTCAGTCTGATCTTGGGGAGTCGAAAGGCAGGTGGAATACGAGGGTCCTATACTCTGGAGAAAGAATCCACTGTTCCAGGAAAAGTCCTGAGACTGTCAAAACGAAGCAGGTGCTTGTCCGATCAATTGTAGGAAAATGAATAATAATAATAAAAATATACTAATAAAGACACGCTATACTCCAAGCCCAGAAAGCCTTCAGCCAACCTTTCTAATACCTTCAAACCCGTTTTCCTCAGAAACCTGGCCCGAATTTGGAAAGGTAGAGATAATACTGGTCGGTTGATACGGGAAACAAGTGCATAAATCAGACCAGAAAGTATCAGAAACATATCAGAAAAGGGTAGAATCAGTTCAGAAGATACAGATCTGAGCAGTATGGCAGCATAAAGTGAGCAGTCCGCTATGGGTACAGATACAGGGGCTCCAGGGTATGTTCTGACTCCGGCCATGCAATAGTGGCTAGACCAAAATTTGGATGCACGAAATGATCGCTTGCTAAGTCAGATAGTAAGTCTCATACAAGGTCCAAAACCCAGTGGTGAGGTAATCTCTTCCCCTGCAGTCCCCCAAGAAGCATCAACCTCCCATGTGGCTCCAAACCCAAACCCTCAGCCAAACACCAACCCACCAAATACCACCATTACCCCAAACCCAAATCCTCCGCCAAATCCATACTACCCAAATATTAACCCTTTCTCACCCTATCCTCCATATCCTTTCCCAAGCACCAATATTCCCCAAAACCCAAATGACCTCCCTTTTCCCATCACCAACCCGCTCCAAAATAGCCCGCATATGGACCCAAGAAGCTATAACCCGCCAGGCCAAGTTACCACTTATTTACCTCCTAATGATCCTGGTCGCCAAACCGAAACCGCCAATAACCCACCTACCCAAAATCCCTATCCTACCTAAAATCCTTATCCTGCCCAAAATCCATATCCAGCCCAAAATCCCTATTCAACCCAAAATCCTATCCAAAAGTCTTTATCCTGCCCAAAATCCTTACCAGATACCGCAGCCAGAAATTAACTCAGCCTTCCCTAATCCTGCTAGCATATACCAAAAGCCAACTCCCCCTCCCACCAAAATGGAGGCTGACATGGAAAACATGAACATCATGATGCTCAAACTTCTAAACAAAGGGGAATTTTCTACGCGGGCACTGACATTACAACCTTCAGCAATATTGCCTTCAAAATTCAAAATGTCCGACATAGAAAAATTTGATGGGACTGGATGCCCTATATCCCACTTGAAATCATACTCCACTGGCATGCAGTCAAGAGGGGCTAGCTTTGAAGCTATGGCTTCCAATTTTCACCTCACCTTAATAGGGGCTGCCAAGCAATGGTTAATTTCGTCAAATAGTAACACTATGAATACTTAGGACCAGATAGCTGAAGGGTTCCTTGAAAGGTACAATGACAACACCAGCCCTGAAAATAAAAGATACCTTGAGTCATGCATCCAAAGGGAAAAAGAAACATGTGTTGAATTTGCAGTTATGTGGAAAAGAAAATTAGCTCAGACGTTCGACAGACCTAATCCGACTGAGTCTTCCAGGATGTTCATTAAAAATCTCCAGCCCATATACCTGGAACACATGCGGTATCTCCCCTATAGCAATTTTAAAGAAATAGTGGAGATAGGAACCCGTATTGATGAAGATATACGGACGGGGCAATTAAAAGTCAGTACGCCTCCCAGCTCTTTCCGTTACTCTAAAAGAAAGGCAATCGCATCAGCACCAGCCGTCAATATGGTAGGAAATGCATCAGCCACTTTTCCTACCCAGAACTATAGCACTGTTCCATGGTCTTACGGATCAGACAGGTCTGTCAATGCAGTCGGAGGGAATAATGGCCCGAACAGAAATTTCATGAACCAGAACAGAGGGAACCGATATTATGATGAAATGCAAGTTCCCCAGTCCGTGATACTACAAGGGCTAATGGCACAGGGAGTGCTAAAGCCGTTGGAAGGCTATAAGCCACCAAACCCCCTTCCCAGGACTTGGAGTCATGCCCATTATTGTGAGTACCATCGCTGCAGCGGTCACCTCACCGACAAATGCTATATACTCAAAGATGCTGTCCAGGACCTAATAGATGATAAGGTTATTGAAAAGCCTCCTCCTAGACCAAATATAGTCAATAACCCTCTACCTCAAAGTAATATGATTGAGGTTGATGAAAATTTTCGTGTACCCAAGTTTGAAATCAATAAACATCCCTTACCATATATCATTATTCCTTTCTCCCCATCCTTATCCGTAAAAGAGCCTAGTTGTAATATGCTTTCTTGGGACACTATCATGGGTAGCCAAAATACCTGCGATATTGAAAAAGCCACTTGGGTCGGTGGGGATGTCAGCCACCTTACTAGATCTGGCCGAGCCTACCAACCAAACCTGGAAAGAGGTGACCACTCTGGCAAAGACCAAGAAACTGATACTGGGGCTAAAACGGTGGAAGATACTTTATTAGCTCAGATGAAAAAAACTCAGGCCAACATATCCATCTGGGGCTTGCTTTGTGCTTTTAAAACCCACCGTGATACACTAGCTAAGTCTTTAAGTCAGGCAGTCGTACCTATTGAAACCTCCCCGAATGAGCTCACTCATATGATCGAAACATTCATTTTGGGAATGTGATAATGTTTACTGATCTAGATCTGCCAAGGGAAGGAACCAACCACTTTGATGCTCTTTATATCACTGTGGGAATAATGGAAAAACGGGTTCCCCGAATTCTGATAGACAATGGGTCTTCTTTGAATGTATGTCCCACTAGTACATTGGCAAAACTGGGAACAAAAATATCAGAGCTTGCTCCATCCTCGCAAACAGTAAGGGCCTACGACAACACTAGTCGATGTGTCCTAGGGGTGGTCACTTTAATGCTGACTATTGGGCCATTAACCATGCCCGTAGAATTCCAAGTCTTGGACATACCTGCCACTTTTAGCCTATTATTAGGACGCCCTTGGATTCATGGAGTAAAAGGGGTAGCCTTCTCGCTGCACCAATGTGTCAAGTTTATCCACGATGATCATATAGTAATCATTCTGGCTGATAAGATCATGGAAAATAAGGAAAACGAGGACGTCCCAATCCTCGAGATAGAGCACGATGACGCTGATATATTTCTCCATGGCTTTGAGGTTATCCCCCAAGTTGTGGTCAACGCCATTGAGTATGGGCTAGAAACTAACATTACCGGAAAGAAAACTACTTCCCTTGGAAACATGGTCCCTTTAAGCATGTTTCGAAAAATGAATTATATGCCTGGTCTGCGTCTCGACAGAAATCAGCAAGGATTTGTCAATTTAGTCCAAGATAAACTTAAGGAATGTATCCCTCATTTCGGTCTAGGATACGAACCTACTCCAGCTGAAGTAGCCGCAGTCATGAAACAAAAACGTGAGAAAAGAAAGGCAGAAAAAGAAAAAAACGTCCTTATAAATATCCTCCTCTCCAACCATATAGAAAAATCTTAAATGGTTACTTTGTAAGGAAAGGGGAAACAGAAGCCTATTTCATGTTTCCTGAGCCCTGGTTAGACCAGAATGAGAAAAGGCGCCCTGGATGGGAAATCTTTGAAGATGTCAGTATTCTCACTGATAAAAAGGAACAGGTTACCCTGGAGCCCCGTAGCACTACATATACGACTGTCACTTTTGAAAATACTTGGTCTATAGACCAAGATGATTATGCTTTGGCCCTATTAGATAATGACGGTCTGGGAGACAGTTTCCTGGGTATGATAGACGGAGGCACTAATTATGAAAAGCTCCCTGTTGAGTTTGAGCCTATCACTAATAAGCCTCTGCAGAACTGGTATACTACGACCGGCCCGCTCTTGACGACCGCAGATCTGGTGGACCGCTTCGGATATACTATCCCTATTCCTCCTCTTAGCTTTACGGATTGGTCATTTACCGATCCACTACCTAAATTTGAGGATCTCAAACCCCAGATCCTCAATAATGTAAATAACCCTGTAAAGTTTGCTATTAATGATAATCTGAATGTCTTTGCTTATTCCTTAGTTGCACCTACATTAAAAGACGTATTAAATAATTATAATAATGAGTCATTTGATGAAATGGACCCAAAAGATAAAAAATATTTGCTTGAGCTTGTAAAGTCAGTTGAGCACCAAGAAAAACATCATTCATCAGCAGCAAATGAAGACTTGTCCACTATCAATCTGGGGCTGAACAATGAAATAAAAGAAATCAATATCGGCAGCTACCTGCAAGGCCCTGAAAGGGTAGGACTTATTGACCTCCTCAAAGAGTTCGTAGACATCTTCGCCTAGTCCTATGAAGATATGCCTGGGCTGGACCCAGCCATTGTTGAACACTGAATTCCCATATATCTGGATGCTCGACCAATTAAGCAAAAGCTCAGTCGAATTAAACCAGAATGATCACTACAAGTAAAGGAAGAAATTATGAAGCAGTTGCATGTCAAGTTCATTCGGGTAGTAGAATACCCGATCTGGCTGTCCAATATAGTGACCGTTCCCAAGCCCAACGGGAAGGTTCGGATCTGTGTAGATTTCCGCGACCTCAATAAAGCATCGCCCAAAGATGACTTCCATCTACCCAGTATAGATATTGTGGTAGACGCCGTCACATCTCACAAAATCAGATCTTTCGTTGATGGCATGCTGGGCTACAATCAAATTAAAATGGCAGCAAAAGACCAGGAGAAAACCTTATTCACTACTCCCCGAGGGACCTACTGCTACAATGTCATGCCATTTGGGCTAAAGAATGCTGGGGCTACATATCAAAGGGCTGCGACCACCCTCTTCCACGACATGATTCATAAAGAAATTGAGGTCTATGTTGATGACATGATCGTGCACTCCAGCGATGCCAACGGTGCTCATATCAAAGACCTTCGAAAATTCTTCGAAAGGTTAAGGAAGCATCAAATGAAGCTTAACCCCACCAAATGCACATTTGGGGTTACCAAAGGCAAGGTCCTGGGATTCATCGTGACTGAGTAGGGCATCGAGATCGAGCCGGCCAAAATTAAAGCCATCATAGAGATGCCATGGCCAAAACTCCAACCGAAGTCAAAGGCTTCCTGGGCCGATTGTAGTATATCAGCCACTTCATCAGACAGCTAACATCTATATGTGAGCCCCTCTTCAAACTCCTAAAGAAAAATACTGACTAAGTTTGGGATGAGAAATGTCAGCTAGCCTTCGAAAAAATAAAAACCTACCTTACCAATCCACCTGTGCTAGCTCTGTCCCATATACATAAACTTCTCCTCATATATTTAACCGTCACAGACACGTCAATAGGGGCTATGCTCACCCAAGAAAAAGAAAAATTCCTACATCGAAAACGCCATCTATTTCATAAGTAGGAAGCTGCAAGGAAGCGAGCTAAATTATTCAACACTAAAGAAAAGCTGCACCGGCCTAGTCTGTGCAACGCAAAGGCTCAAAACCTATCTACAAGGACGGTCCATCAAGCTCATCTCCATAATGGACCCTATAAAGTATATCTTCGGCAAGCCATCATTATCCAGTCGACTGGCTAAATGGTCATTTCTTCTCAACGAGTTTGACATAACTTATGTCTTACTCAAATCTATCAAAGGCAATGTAATTGCAGACCATTTGGCCTATCTGCCCTTAAAAGCCGAAGATGCAGCTGAGCCTAGCTTCCCAGACGAAGTTGTCATGGAAATTACTGACCAAGACACCAACTGGCAAATGTTCTTTGACGGAGCCGCAAATAAAAGAGGTTTTGGCATTGGAATCTTGCTAATCGACCTAGCCGATTCCCACACTCCATTGGCCATAAGGTTGGAGTTCGAGTGCTCGAACAATACAGCTGAATACGAAGCCTGTATTGTTGGCCTAGAAGAAGCTCTCCAAAAAGGAGCCAAAGACTTGGAAGTCTATGGAGACTCTGCTCTAATTATAAATCAAGTCGAAGGGAAGTGGAAGACCCAAAATCCCCGGCTGCAGCTATATCATGCCAAGTTGACAGCACTTGCCACCAAATTTGATTCTATCTCGTTCCACTACTTACTGCAAGATAGAAATCAATTTGCCGATACATTGGCCACTCTAGCATCGTTGGTCCAAATTTTCGCAGAAACTAAAGTCCAGCCATTTGTAGTTGGGAAAAAGATCATCCCGGCATATTGCTTCAAAATCAATGTAGCCCCTGAAATAGATCACGAGCCTTGGTATTCTGATATCTTGAATCTGCTTCAGAAAGGGATCTATCCTCCCGGCTTAGACAAAAGAGGGAAAGTCTCCCAACAGAGATGGGCATCACAATTCGTGTTTAGCGGTGGCAGCCTATATAAAAGGCATTATCAAGGCCTTAACCTATTATGCGTCGACCAAGCAAAAGCTGGGCAAATCATGGACCAACTTCATGGTGGTACCTGCGGGCCCCACATGAATGGTCATATGTTATCTAAAAAAGTTATCCGACAGGGGTACTAGCAGAGTACGCTAGAAACCGACTGTATTAGGTGGGTGCGTCATTGCGACAAGTGCCAGCGTTTCGCAAATCTGCAGCACGTGCCCCCGTACATCTTATATAACTCCACAGCCCCCTGGCCCTTTTCAACTTGGGGAATCGACGTTATAGGCCAAATTCACCCGAAGGGATCCAATGGCCTCGAGTATGTTCTGGTAGCTGTCGACTACTTCACGAAGTGGGTGGAAGCCTCTTCCTATAAAGTTCTAAATGCTCGAAAGGTTTCCGAATTCATCCGGACCAACATTATATATCGCTACAGAGTACCTTTCGAGATAATCTCCGACAACGACACACATTTTGAAGGGGACGTGAATCATCTGCTCGACGAGTTCAAAATCCAAAGACATAAATCCTCCCCCTACCGACCGCAAGCCAATGGTGCCGTTGAAGCAGCCAACAAAACGCTGGAAAACATTATCAGAAAAATGGTTGACACAGGAAGAGACTGGCCAGAAAAATTGCCGCTAGCCCTCTAGGGCTATCGCACTTCAGTCCGCATACCCACTGGGGCTACTCCGTACTCTCTAACATATGGCATGGAGGCAGTGCTACCCATAGAAATTGAAATTCCATCATTAAGAGTAATGATGGAATCCGTCATATCAAAAATTGATTAGGTCAAAAGGCGATATGAAGAATTAGCCCTAATCGATGAACGGCGCTTGCTGGCTCTAGAACACACCCGAGCATATCAAAGGCGGATAGCCTGAGCCTTCAATAAAAAAGTTAAAGGTCGCGACATCCAAGTCGGAGACTTGGTGCTTTGAGAAAAAACCCCTAGTTATGTTGATAATATTGAGCCGATCTATCTGGCAGTTGCTTCCCTCTCCAGCTCGCTAGGCTGAAAACCCGAAAGGGCGGCCTAGGCAAAAATTAGAGCATAAAAAAACACACTAAAAAGGAGAAATAAGGACTCGCTAGACTAAAAACCCGAAAGGGCAGCCTAGGCAAAAGTTAGAGCATATAAAAAATCAGGAGAAAAGGGGAAAGGGAAGGCATTCTCTGAATCCTCAGCATCCGACCTCCAGTCTTCAGCATGCAGGGGCTCGACTGACAAAAGAAAGAGAAAAAAAAACACGACAAAAGCTCGCATTAAAATACTAAAATATAATATAAGGTCCTAAGGTGTAACTTAGGAATAACTGCTTAAGATATTTAGGTTATGCATTCATTGCCTGTACATATCTATTATCTTCCTACCTCTACCCCCTTGTTTCCCCCCAATTTTCCTTCATTTGCAGCTTCAGCTCGAAGTGGTCCATCAGTGCCTACGGCGTCCGCCCAGCCGGGCCCATATACTCCTTCTGCGAGGCGCAGAAGAGGCTCCAGTCTCACCAGCACGAGAACCCCCATAAGTGTCCTCGTCTTCGTCATCGACATCTCCATTTTCCTGAGCAGCCGTGTTACTTGGACCAGCGCCATCATTCCTAAGGGCAGTGCCCCATCCAGTTTGAGGGGGAGGGACAACCTCTTCCGGTTCCCAAGGATTATGCCGCCGGCTTGCATTGCTCAGTCGAGGAGGCGCATTGCTAGGACCTGCCTCGATTGGATCGAGAGCCGTCCCCCGCCTGAACTCCTCCTGAAGGGCCTGAGGAACCACCAGCCCAGAACTCTCTATATCCTGGCCTATCTCCATCAGGCGAGCATCCAGACCACTGGATATGTGACGGCCCAACAGTCGCCTCAGTCCACGCCTAATTATGCGGGAAGGCCCCTCGGTAGCCACCATGATCCATGCCAGATATTCATGAGAAATGAGCATGTAATCAAAATAGAGGTACGCCACCTCCAGCAAGTCAAAGTCCGAAAGCCATATGTTGCTAATAAGGGTGCCCAAATCCGTGTTCATATCCAACTCCATAGCCACCGGACGGCTCGAGTCAGGGATAAGGTGCTCTCTGCCAAATTGGCGCATGACCCTATCTGCCCGATAAAAAGAGGTACGCTCCAGACCTGGCAAAATTACCTGGGCATAGACCCCGGTATACTTAATAAAGCGACGAATTTGCCAATGGTCGATAACCAAATTATGTCCATGAAGCCTCTCTGCAAGAAACTCTCAGCCCAGTCAATTTCCGAAAAATTGGTCTGAGGATAATTGCCATGAGAGCCATAGAGCCCTGGATCATACCTTGCTCCCCGCGGCACCGGGCACATCACCCAATTAAAATGCTCCTCCAACCACATGTGGATCAGAATAGGGCTACCAGAAGGGAATAGCTCATCGCCAGCTGCAAAGGCATCCAGACCCGCCAAAGTCTCTGCTAAGATCACCAGGATAATGTTCACCCGGCGATCCCGAGCCTGCAATGCTAGGTCCACGACCCGCACATCGATATATCCGGGTTGGCCCACCAGCAAGTATCTCCCAACCAGGCAAAGAAAAAGAGACGATAGCAAGCGTCTCAAATAATCATGGTCATCCTCCCTGTATTCTGTAAAAGCCCCAAGAAGGACGGTCAGATTAAAATTTACTCCATTATAAAAGCCTGAAGTAGCAGCGCGAGTAGAGCCAAAGAGCTCCTTTATTGCCATATATGGGTGCCTCCGAGGAAAAGGCGTAGCAATAAGACCAGAAGGTGCCATCCCCACCATAGCACAGAACTCTTCAAAAGTGGGGCACATCTCGTTCATGCCAAAGTTAAAAAGGTGGTCCCGAGGAGACCAAAATCTAGAAGCTCCCCTCAGCATGTCCCAATTAATTATAAGGGTCCGCCAGGACAACATGCATCTGAAACCATAAATGTGCTCAAACCAGTCACGTTCATCTGACCACAGGGAAAGGACCCAGAAATCCAGGGCATTTTCATAAATTTCCATCTCCAATGCTATATGGGCTGGTGCGGCCATTTTTGGAGAAAAGCAAAAGTTTATCTGATAAGAAGAGGGTAAAGCTGAGCTAAAGAAAGACTGAAAGCTTAAGCAAGAGAGAAGGAAAATGAGCTGATGAAAAATAAACGCTCCCTCGTCCGCCATTTATACCGAAAAGCTGAAGAAGCGGACGATTTTTGAGCACACTGCATGAACAATGCTGAACAGGCAGTGCACAGAAGAAGGCCCTGGCGCCGCCAAAAAGCCTCCCTGGCGCCGTGCCTATAACCCCTATGGGTGGCGCCAGGCTCCTGGTCACTGTTCCTCTAAACAGCCTAGTGTCCTGGTATTTTCGGCTCTGACCATCGCCTGTTGCCCTGTCTGATCGCGGAGAAAAATGAAGAGGCTATAAACGATAGCCTTGCAGCAATATTATGGCCAAGCACAGGAGGAGGCAGCTGCCTCTTCCTCCCCGCATATCATCAGAAAATCCCGCTCGAGCCCGAGGGTATATTCTTTTAAAATTTGTTTCTAAGATACATCGCGCCATTACCCCTAGATATTGGTATAGCTTTACTTTGTGCATGAGTTTTGAGTCTGCATTTCATTTTCTTGCATCATATAAAATTATATTGCATTGCATAATAAATATTTGTACAGATTCGGGTACAAGAGAGAAAATAAAAGAGCTAATAAGTGCAGGTATCTAAAAGTTAAAAGGCACGAGAAGACTGGCTCCTGTCAAGACCACCTCCCATGACTCGAGGGCCCTCTCTGTCACCAACCCTATATATTCGTCCTCTACCTCGAGCACGACTTGATCCGGCAGCCTCTTCATCATCGTCGTCATCATGCCGGCGCCTAGTTTGCTGCACCGCATCGTTCCCGCGGCAAAAGAACTCGTCCACAAGCTTCTGATAAAGCTTGTTGATGTTGTAGAAACCCCGAAGCAGCCTCTTGTAGGTAGACACGTTCACCTGGAAAAAAAAGTGAGACAACAAAAAGAAAAATATATTAGTCTCCAAAAAAAAATATGCATGAAAAAAAAACGATGATAGAAAAAAATGAATGAATGATTAAAAAAAAAAAAAAAGAGAAATGCAAAATGAAATGTGTCTACCGAGCAAGCCTGCTCCGGGACCCGGCTCTCCTCAGGAATATCAGCATCAGGAAGGACTTCCTCCACCATCCTGCCGCCGCAATGATATATAAAGGTAAAGAAAGCATCATCAGGTGCAGAGAACTCCAGATGCTCATTAAGAGATGGAATGGAATGCCTCGGCCTGGCAAAAGCATCTGAAGCCCGCCTGGCTGTCGCAGGAACATGAGGGGGAGGATGAAGCACAGTCCTCAAGAAATCCTCGTATGCCATAGGCGAAAAATCGCTCAGAGGCATAGGAAACTTCACCAGATACTGATACCTGTTGGGTAAAAAGTCTGGCTCAATCACCCACATGAGAGGCATAGGAGGTGCAACAGGCGGTGTCAAGAGTGGAGAGTGCTGACGGTTGACCCGCTCGCCCATATATAAGGAGTCGACCATAATGGATACCATCAGTATCCGGTAGCGGCTCATCTCCAAGGTGACAACATAATGGCCTATCAGGCCCTGCCAGGGGAGGAAATGCACGGTTCCTACGCTCGAACCAACAATGTGTTCCCGCACCCAATTGATGTTCGAGCAGTTGCCGTCCCGCTCCGGCCTGACCCTGTTCTCATCTACGAACTCGACCAAGTATAGTGGTTCGTGAAAGCGCTGCTTCAGCCGGCCCGGCGTGAAATGAAAGAATGAAAAAGCCCAGACCTGCAAAAAAAAATCATCATCAAAAAGAAATAATATGCTGCGAAAAAATATATGCATGATGAAAAAAGGCAGGGAAAAGGAAAATACCTCCCACACCGAGGCTAACCCATTCAAGGTCGGTGAATCGTTGCGACTAGCCCTATCCATTGAGGCATAAAGTTCGGCTAAGCCTGCCTGCCCCTAGTCGTAATCAATAATATGATCGAAATCCGCCAGGCATGGTAAAACAGAAACCCTAAAGCTGGTGGAGGAATTGGCAAAAAGCGACGTGCCAAGGAAAAAGAATAGAAATGCTCTGGCAACACGAGCAACGACCACGGGATCATTCTCTGGAACTCGCCCGGCCGGCATTATCTAAAAGCCATTTCCGCACGCTGCCAATCAAAATCTCATCAGCCGATTTATACTCGGGCTCGAAGCCCAGGAGGTCTTCTACCTCGTCATGGCGCTGACGGAGAGTGTAGTCAGGCACCAGAGTCTTACCAACGCTGGTAGGAAGGCCGGTGATAGCAGCGAAATCACAAGGGGTCATGGTTGTCTGCCCCCTGCTAAAATGGAAAGTATGGGTAGTATCCCACCAATAATCCCTCAGCACCTCATAAATAGGGAGATAGCTGCGAAAGGGGCCAAAAGCCCGCAAAAAGGTGCTGAAACCGGAGCCCTCGATCAAGACATGTGCCGACTCGGGCAGCAAACTATAAATGTCAGTCACATTGGCACAGGTGGCCCGAATCCGCTTCAAAGGCGTCCACAGCTGCAAAAAAAAATGGCACAAAAAAAAGAGGAAGGTAAGTTTACTATTTTTTTATTTTTCCCTGCATGCATTATAAATAAATAAAAATAATAATAATAAGCATTTTGCATGATAAATAAAATGTTTGCATAATAATCTTTATATTGCATTTTGCATTCAAGAAAAAAAAATATATTTTATTGCATTCAAAAATTTTGAAAAAAATGCATTTTTGCATTTAAAATATTTCGGGCATTTTAAAAAGAAATTTTTTTATCGCATTCTAGCATTCAAAATATATAATTGCACCTTTTTAGCATCCCATAAAAAAAATGCATCTTTTTGCATTCAAAAATATATATTTTGGGCATTTTCGGCATAAATATAAAAAATGTATGTTTTGCATTTAATTATATAGCGCATTTTTGCATTTTTCTTGCGTAAAAAAAAGCTCATGCATCATATTAGCAAGCATCCCATAAAATATTCTATGTTGCATTTGCATCAACTAAATGATATATGTATTTATCATTTGCATTAATTGTCTGAATAATTGCATTTTAGCATTAGCAAAAATAAAATGAAATGTCGCCAATCATAAAAGAAAATATTCCCATAGCATTTATTATGTGTATGCAGTATAAGCATTTCATAAAAATAAATTTTATCGCATAAAATATTCTTGTTATATGCCGCATGCATCCGAAAATATGCCCGAAAAAAATGCATCATATTCCAAAAAGTCTATTTCATAGGCATGCATCATATTAAAATATTTTTTCAGCCTAGAGCATGCATCATATAACAAAATTGCATTAAAAATATAAATCATGTATTGCAGGGTCAAATAGTGCCCACTAGTTAAATTATGCCTCGCAAAAATAAATTGCATAAATTTCATGAATAATCGCCAAATTGCATCATCTTAGCATAAATATTGCATGCATAAACATTATAAGCAGAGTCAGTAATGCTCTAAAAGGCCAAAGCAGTGCAAAAATCTAGCAGATCTGAGAAATTATTCAAATGAGTTTAGAAAAGAAAACCTACAACCAAATGTGGAAGATTGGATACATGGGTGTTCCAATTCACGGTGAAGGTTACCCCAATTATTTTTGGAGTAGCGATATTTGATGAAATTCCAGACCAAAGGAGGAAGTTCCTTCCTCCTCCTGCCTGATTCCGGGTGCATTGGAGTCTTCCCCTTCCTAGATTGAGACGAAGAAGCCATTTGCTAAAGAAAACACGCAAATTGGCGGAAGAAAAAATGAGAAAAGAAAAGAAAATGGCAAAGAAATAAAAGAGAAGCAGAGCAATGTCGCAGAAGCAGAGAAAGAAGGAAGAAAGAAGAGAAGCAGAGCTTCTGCCTTCAGCCCTTCCGTCCACTTAAAGGGAGGAAAAAGGAATTTTTCCTTTTTCCTCTCCAAAGTTTGAAGTTTCTGCACTCAAGTCCTCATATTTCCAAAGCTGCAAAATGGCCCCTGAAGCTTAACAGAAAGTTAACAAAATTGACTTTGTTAACCAAAACTAGTGGTCATCCATCCAAAGGCAAGGAAAAGTCCATATCCCCAGCAGATCAGCCGCAAAATAAACAGAAAAGTCAAGAAAATCGGCGAAAAAAGTAAGATTCTGCAGAAAAAGAAAAGATAAAAAAAATGCAAGTATGCAAAATAAAAATCCAAGCATGTAAAAAAAAGTGCAAGCATGCAGGAAAAAAAATGCAAAAAGCAAAAAAAATAAATATATATATATAAAAGAAAAAAAAGAGAAATGCAAGAAAAGAAATGTATATGTGCATGTAGCGAAAAGAGAAAATTTTCCAGCTAAGGCCGGAAATTGCAGCGAAGAAATTTTTTCCAGCAAAGGCCAGAAATTGCAGCGAAAAGAGAAAATTTTCCAGCTAAAGCCGGAAAAACAGCAAAAAAAAAAGAAAGAAAGAAATATCCAGCCAAGGTTAGAAGTAGCAGCAAAAGAGAATTTTCCAACTGAAAGCCGAAAAATGCAGCAGCAAAAGAAAGAAATTTCCAACTAGGGCCGGGAATGCAACAAAAAGGAAAAGAATCCCCAGCACGAGTCTACCAAAATAGCAAATATAACAAAAGCGGCAAGTGCAGCAAATGCGGCAGAAGTCGCAAAAGCAAAGCAATGGTAAGAAAAGGTAAAGTATTTTACCTTTTGCATGCATGACGTGTTACGCCATTGCATTTGACGAAGGACTGAGTTCCTGAGGATGGAATATTTTTCCTGCTTTGTAGGAGTAGCATAGGATCATCTCCTTGCGGGGCGTAACCCCAAAAGGAATGATCAGCATTTGATGTGATTCCTGGTTTTGGAAACTTTCCCTGAAGGGGCTGCAACCCCAGGTAAGAGGGAAAGACTATCGTTCTCCGATGAAGGCTGAGTTTCTGAAGAGACTATGCATTCCGCCCTTTGCATTCGACGAAGGACTGAGTTCCTGAGGATGCAATATTTTCCTGCTTTATAGGAGTAGCATAGGATCATCTCCTCGCGGGGCGTAACCCCAAAAGGAATGATCAGCATTTGATCGATGTGATTCCTGGTTTTGGAAACTTTCCCTGAAGGGGCTGAAACCCCGGGTCAGAGGGAAAGACTATCATTCTCCGACGAAGGCTGAGTTCCTAAGGAGACGATGCATTCCGCCCTTTGCATTCGATGAAGGACTGAGTTTCTGAGGTTGCAATATTTTCCTGCTTTATAGGAGTAGCATATGATCATCTCCTCGCGGGGCGTAACCCCAAAAGGAATGATCAGCATTTGATGTGATTCCTGGTTTTGGAAACTTTCCCTGAAGGGGCTACAACCTTGGGTCAGAGGGAAAGGCTATCATTCTCCGACGAAGGCTGAGTTCCTGAGGAGGCGATGCATTCCGTCGTTGTGTAGGCAAATGGCTGCAACCCTTTGAGGACACGACATGCATTTGATTGTGATTTGTGGTTTGGAAACTTTCCCTAAAAGGGTTGCAACCCTGGGTCAGAGAGAAAGGCTATTGTTCTTCGACGAAGGCTGAGTTCCTGATGAGACATTGCATTCCGCCCAGCATTATTTGTTTGCTTTGTGTGAACTACGTTTGGTCTAATTCCTTGGCTAAGGATACGTAGGCAGCCTATTTCGGTAGGCACGACCATCGCAGCACGCTTGTTTGTCGGCATTTTCGTGTGAACTACGTTTGGTCTGATTCCTTGGCTAAGGATACGTAGGCAGCCTATTTTAGTAGGCACGACTATCGCAACATGCTTCTTCTGGCTTAGCCCGAACTACGTTTGATTTGATTTCCTTTATTAAGGGATACGTAGGCAGCCTACTTTAGTAGGTCCGACCATTAGAGCATTTAATTTGCATATCTGCCTAAAAACTACGATAACCTGCTATAACCGACTAAATATGTCTAAGATATGGAGGTTTGGTTAGCATTATAAATTGTTGCATTGTAACTGCTACCTATTGCATCTCTCCCCCGTATTAATTGCGCGAAATTGGAGAGTCTATTTCTTATCAACGATGTTCGTCTACTCAGTAAGCTTCGGGTTACCCGTAGACTCCATCGTTGAGTGGCTCTGTAGACACCCCAATTTCGTACCCCTGGTATGTAACTTTGGCATGCGATATCAAGACCAGTTAAAACTTAACAAATGTCAAGTTACAGGGTTAAAAAGTGCAAAAGGCAAAGCAGGATGCGTAAAACAGTGAAATGCAGGGACTAAAGCATCAAAAATGGAGCTGAGATTGAACAGTTAGCGCTGCCAACTAAGGAGCTTGGCGCGACGCCCATAATGCCTTATGGCCGTGCCCAGTTCAGCTACAGGGATTCCCAAACTGCTACAGGAGTGCTACAGTTCGCGCATTGTGCAATCTTTCCGGCATTCTGTACAAGGAATTCAAGCACGCAGAGAGGAATTGTAATTCCCTCGATGTCCCTCTCTCAACCGAAAAAATACTCCCAAACTGTGCGTCGTTGTTACGTTGAGAAAATTAGTGAGCGATCGAGAGATAGTAAGCGCCCCCTCCTATAAAGCCTCGAAGCCCTGCCAAAACTCCTCCAAAAGCAAATCCAACCGGTCAAAGTGATCCCTAGCCCCCCAGTTAGGTATCCACCCTATTTCCTCGGTCCAAAAACCTCGGAAAGAGTAGTTGCTCTGCCCGAGTAAAAAGGTCAAATCAGCTAGAAACAAGCCCTTGTTCTGCCCGATTTCCGCCAGCAACAGCATAAAAGCAAGCAGTTGCTTTGCCCATTTTACGGTGCCCAAAAGCAACTTTCGGAAGCAGTCACTCTGCTTGAACCGCCGCCGCAGCAGCAGCAGCAGCAAAGCAGAAAAAAAAAGACTCCCTCTCTCGAGAAGAACAGAGCAAGCACACCACGCTCTAAAAGGTGAGCCTTTAAGAGTGTTTACTTTAAAAAGCTATTTTCCATCCGGCCCAATATAAAAATATAAGTCGTTGTGCTCCCCGGATTATTTTAGAAAATAGCATTAAAAAGAGTTAATATTATGGCCAAATATTTTTAAATGTATTTGTAATTATTGAAAGGAGACGGCTGCAAGTCCGTAAATAATGTAGACATGGATGTATTTTTTTTATTTCCTGTCTTTTAACGCTTTATTTATTTGCTAAATAAATATAGAAAAAAGCATACTTTAGCCAAAAACCGCTTTTGTAGTGGGGCCTGCAACATCCTTTCTTGCACTTTCCATTTTCCCCTATACAAGGGACAATGTGAATGAAAGGGTGATTCTTTCCTGTATCATGTTATCCCCTAAAAAAGGGATAACCTGACACAGAAAACCCATAGCTCCCATAACGGACCAAAACCTCACTTCGGTGACCGAGGCGTATTCAACGCACTATTTTGACAGCACCATTTCCGCATTTTTAATTTCGTCTTCCCCTAAACAAGGGAGGGTGAAATGGAAAGCGTAGTGTCCTGCTTCCGCACGTGCGCGCACCCCTATCCAAGGGCGCGCGGGGCGCAGGTGCATCCCAGGGAACCCACAGTTGGCCTTTTAGGTTGTGGGTTTGGATGGGAAGTTGGATTCTGGACCTGGTTGTAGGTATTGGGAGATCGACTTTGGCTTTGGTTGTGGGTTATGGGTTTGTCCAAGAGTGATTGGTTCCTTTTTTTTTTACTGCGAGAGAGAGATTTTGAGGGAATTGCTCAGGAGAGGCTTCTTTTCCTTCTTCTTTTTTTTATGCATAGGCCTCTGTTTTTTTTTTATTTTTTATTTTGCACTTTTTTTTTTTGACCTCTCGGAGCAATTTGGGAGAGTGCTTAAAGAGATATCTATCCTCTCTATCTTGGGATAAAAAGGTTGTCACTTTTGGTGGATATATATATATATATATATATATATATATATATATATATATATATATATATATATATATATATATATATATATAAAGGTGAAGCAGCCCCAGTTTTGGGAAGTTGGATCTCTGAGATGGTTAGCCTTTAGTATGTGGTTTTTTAGGTATTTGGAAGGGTTTTGGTATATAGTGGAAAGCCCCTAGTGTGCTACTAACAGCTCGGTTGCAATGGGTCGAAGATGACCTTTTACCAAGATAGAATGTTGTTTTATCGAACTTATATTTTTAATAGTTTGTGGGTCCATATCTTTTGAAATGACGCATCATCAACTCGTGTAATTTTGTCATGTTTTTACATGAGTTGGCTCGTCATCTTTTTTTTTTAGAAAACACTTCGGCGATAGGTGGTGCTCAAAGACCAAAAAGAAGACTCGACAAGCTAATATAGGAGAAGAAAGAGTTTTAGCAGACTCGAATATAGATAAGTACCTTTGGAAAGCTCGATTTGAGGACTTGGTTGGACTTTTGAAATAACGGAGACCAAATGGATTAGTGAGCATACTTTGCAAGGATGGGCCATAGGCATTAATATAGGCAAAAGAGACACCTCTAGGGTTTGAAAGCCCTTAGTCCTGAATTGTTACTTATGATCATTGAGTTGCCTGGTTTTTCTGGATTTCCCGGCTTTCCAGACTTTTTTGCTTTCTTGGCTTCTTGGCCTTCCCAGCTTTCCTTTCTTCCCTAGTTCCCTATCGGTCTTTTTTTTTTTTTTTCATGTTTTCCTTTTTTATGAAGTGGTAGACCTTGACATCTCGAAGTAGGACTTACTGATTTTTTTTTTTTTTGAAATCGAGAGTGAACAATGGACTTATCAAGTAGTGATACATTTATGAGAGGTTAAGAGGGAAGAGGAATTTGGAGATGGCAATTGAGTATAATTATGAAGATATTTCTTATCTTTATATGTTTTTAGAAAAAGGAAAACACATAGAAAATATATCTTTTTTTAAAGAGTAAATCAAAGCATTTGACTGAACCCGAAGGCTGCATTCGTTCCTCATTTCGAGGCTCAGGTCATCGTAGTTCAACTCTAACAGAGAAATCTTCATTTTGCTAATCATTTTTTTTCAATTTGAAAGAATAGAGGCTTTTTTTCTTTGAGAAATGAAATCTTTTTTTTTTAATTTTTTTTTCAAATGATTATTATTATTATTTTTACGAAAAGAAATGATTTTTTTTAAGGAAAAGGGAATTAAATATTACACACGATTCTTTTTAGAAAAAACCCCCTCTTTTTTTTTGTGATCCTTAAAATGAGACGATTACGTACCTTCGAACAATCCTCTCAGGAGAGTAAAAGATAATATCTTTTTTTTTATTTTTCAGCCCTTGGAAAATTGTTAGCGATACAAAAAAATAACAAAGATCCTGATATGTATAAAAACAATACTGGATTAAAGGAAAGAAATTTTTTTTTTTATTTTTTTTGAAAGGTGGAGTAACAGGAAAAATAGGTGCACCAAACGGTAAAAATGGGCGACCTGACGGGTAAAATGTGCCCAACATCGAACAAAATTATTCAAAAAGAGGAATGGCAACGTAGGAAAAAGGGTGGGCGCAACCCATAGTCAATTTGGGCGTCACGCCCACATTCATTTTCATAGTCACTTTTGGCTTTTTGTCACTTTACTCGTTTCATCTTTTCCCCTTTTGTCATTTAGGCCCCTCTGAATTTTCTTTTAACGTTTTGGTTCGCTTAACGTACTAAAATTGTTTTTTTTTCTTTGAAAAACTGAATAAATTTTGGTTGCTCTTTTTGATAAAAATAATTTGTTGAACAATTTTTTTAAAAAAAACAAAATTATTATTATATTTTTTCTTTAAAGAAAAACGATTTTTTAAAAAAACTATTTTTTTCTTTTGCTTGGAGAACATGAGTTTCTTTTTTTTTTTTAATTTTGGAAGAGTGACTTTTTTTTTGAACAAATGAATTTTGTTTTATTTTTTTTAAACTGAAAAATGAATTTTTTTTAGAATTGAAAATTATATACACACAAGAATCCAAATAAATATAAAAGAAAAAATAAAATAACAAGCATATTGATATTAAAGGAAAGAAGATTTTTTTTATAATAAAAAAAATGCAAACATGTATGGATGTACAAATAATATGACAGAATAAAAGAATATTTACATATTTTGCGCGGAATAAATAGATAGTGCAGAGATGAAATATAATAAAGCAAAGCATAATAAAGCGATAATAAGCCCCTTGTTTTTTTTACCACCCGAAATTCTATTTTATTCTTTTTTTTATTTTTTTATTCGCAACGGTACCCGAAACGAAGCTGCTGCAAGTTTATGGTTATGTGCATAGATATATATACATGTATATAAAAAGGCAATATTTAAAATGTTAAAGAAATATAATAAGCATATTTAGCCAAAAACAAAAGAAAACTTGTTTTTTATTTTCTTTTTTAAAAAAAATGAGTAGCCCTCCATTTTTATTTTCTTTTAAAATAAAAACAACGTCCCCAGTGGATTCGCCACAGTGAGTGCCCCGATTTATAACCGATTCCCCCGCTAATGAAAAGCGGATGATTTCAAAATAAACCTTTAGGCGCGTGGAATACGTTTGGCCTCATTGTGAACTCAAAATATTAAAACATAGTCGCCATCTTTATTTTAAGGAAAAATAAAGAAAAACCAAATGTAACCAGATTTGTAAAAGGTTCAGAGGCTAAGTTACGAGGTGGGAAGGTGTTAGGCACCCAACTCGCCCTTTCGGTCTCAAAATAGTTTTTTGACTAAAATATGCTTTTGTTATATTTATTTAATAGATGAAATAAAGCATTTAAATATATATAAATCTGTACATATATTATTACAATACTTGCCACAGCCTCCTTTCGGGAGTTACAAATATATTATAAAATTTTGGCCATAATAATTACTTTTTTTAGTGTTATTTGTTTATAGAGATTCGAGCCGCACATCTGCTTATATTGCTTACATTTTGCTAATCTAAATAGCACTTTTATATAATAAACTTTTAAATGACCTACCTTTTGAAGCGTGAGAGTTTTATCCCGTACCAACTAGCTTCTGGCAGGCTTAAGGTGTACTCGCTATGTCGTTCAGGGAGAGGGAGTCTTTTTTTTTGTTGTGTTGTTGCGGGGATTCGGGAAGAGTGACTGTTTCCGAAAGTTGTTTTCAGGTCTCGGGAACCGGGCGGAACAATTGCTTGCTTTTTTTTGCTGTTGTTTGTTTGCTGCTGGCGAAATTTAGGTAAAGCAACTGCTTGCTTTTCGCTGATTTTGTGTTTGGATTTGAGAAGAGCAACTGCTTGCTTTGGGATTTTCGGACCGGAGGAATAGGGCGGAATCCTAGCAGGGCAACTAGGTTTCACTTTGGCCGGCTGGTTTTGTTGTTTGGGGGAGATTTGGCAGAGCTTCGGGGCTAGAGGAATAAATATCTCGGCGTTCTCTCGGGAGAGCGATCACTCACTACGCGGTGAAAATGTGTGAATTTCTGAAGCCTGGAGGCTTTATTTATAGCTGAGGATCGGGGATTCCTTCGCTGTTAAGTATCATCCATCATGCCTGAGCAGCTTGTACCGCGTGCTCAAAAGGTTACACCAAAAGGAAAAAGCTACAGTACAGGGGATAAAGTGGGCGCGACCCAAAGCAGAGTGGGCGCGACGCCAGAATGGACTATGGGCGGTGCCCAACCTTTTTCTTTTTCTGATTTTGGCACTTTGGCCCCTGCAATTCACTATTTATGCATTTTTCTTTTCTTTTGCATTGTTTGCATTTTAAACCATGTAACTTGACGTACATCCGTTAATCCTTTTGACAGGTCTTGATATTTTATGGCATGTCATATAACAGGGGTACGAAATTGGGGTGTCTACAAGCATCCTTCGGTATTAGAAGGATACTCAGATGCTAGTTCGATAACCAACGTAGAAGATCATTCTTCTACTAGTGGTTGGGTGTTTTTGCTCGGGGGAGGTGTCATCTCATAGGCTTCCAAAAAGCAAACGTGTATTTCTAGCTCGACCAAGGAATCTGAATTCATTGCCTTGGCAGCAGCCGGAAAAGAGGCGGAGTGGCTTAGGAATTTGATCTATGAAATTCCATTATGGCCAAAACCAATTTGACTAATTTCTATCCATTGTGATAGTGCATCTACTTTGGCTAAGGCTTATAGTCAAGTATATAATGGGAAGTCGCGACACTTGGGCGTTAGACATAGCGCGGTACGTGAGTTGATTACTCATGGGGTGATTTCGGTTGTGTTTGTGAGATCTCAACATAATTTAGCCGATCATTTGACCAAAAGGTTGGCTAGAGACTTGGTTCACAAGTCGGCTATTGGGATAGGTCTTAAACCCATATGAATCTTTGGTGATAGGATACCCAATTCCCCTCTAATACAATATTAGAGGCATAATTCAATGTGGAAGGCCTATTGTCTTAGATTTAAGCACATGATATTGTCCCAAAGGTATGTGCTTTTACTTGCATGGTTAGGTTGAAAGTTTTCTTCTTAATAAGTCTTTTGATGTAGTGCAATTTTAGGTGCAAAAGATTCACCTATATGAGCATGAAGTTTGGCTGCTTTAAGGAAGTTTAGGGTTGGCTTTTTATATGCTCATGAATGGATATGGACACAAGGCCTGTATACGTAGAGTCGAAAATAAACTTTTTGGAGTTGTTTTAACTCATGTGCATATTATCTTCATATATTCAAAATATGTAAAAGGGTTCAATGCTTAGACACATCCTGATACTCGAATATTTGAAATATGTAATATTACTAAAGTTGTAATTCAATCTTCGTGACATTACCATTAATGAATGACTTGTTATATGCCCCTAAGGGGGTGGCCCAGTGGTAGACATGAGGCTTTACAAAGTGTGAGGTCTCAGGTTCGATCCCTTTCCATGCCCCCCTTAGGACAAAAAAAAAAAAAGAATGACTTGTTATATTTGTCAGATTTAACTAAACCAATGATTACACTTAAATGGGGGAGGATTGTTGATGATTTAAGTAAAATCATTAGTCATTTGATATAATCGGGGTTTATGTTTTGAAGATGAGTGAGCTCGGGAATACTATATTGTGAATCTGGAGGTGCGGAGTTCACATTCACATGAGTTTTACGGGCTTACGGGTGCTCAGTGCATGATTCTACAATATATCCAGGTTTCTGTGTTCGACATTGCTGCATCTAAAATTCCCAACTCAATCTACATCTATGAATTGAAAGGTCCGAATGATCAACTCACCAATCAATTGTTAGAATTTGAAAAAATTGAAACGCATCTTATTGGATGATCATGAGACTTTCCAAAAATCAAAAGAGGAACAATATCACCATTTGATATCACTAACCACCACTAGGCTAAATTAGATATTTGAAAAATTATTGCAATCTTATTTTAAGTACAATCTTATTTTTCCAATAGTTAAAAAGAAACTGTAAGACCAAAATGAAAGAATGGGATTTACGCGGCCAATGTTTCGAGGAAGACCTCAGAGGATAATTTGGAAAGTTTTCTTGGAGCTGAAATTAAGTGACTGAAGGCCTCCATTACTGAGAAAGATGAATGTACAGACGATGTGATTCAGAATGTGTCACCCAATGTGATTCCGAATGTAGCTATATCGGAAGTCACATTGGACAGAAACTTGACAGAAGCTGAAACTGATTCAGAATAGGCAGATAATCAGTCCAATTTGATTGATCAGGGATATGACATACCAAGCAAAATTCAGAAAATACATCCCTCTTCTCAAATCATAGGTAATGTTCAGGATGGTGTATCAACTAGAAGGAAAGGTAAGGTGGATTACAAAAAACTTGCTTGCATGTCTACACTAGAATTTGATGAAATCCATTCATCTTGTTTTGTATCCACTATTGAACCCAAAAATGTGCATGAAGCTCTTAAGGATGAATGTTGGATAAATGCCATGCAAGAAGAACTAGACCAATTTACTAAAAACGATGTTTGGTATCTTGTTCCTAGACATACTTCTGTAAATGTTATTGGAACAAAATGGATTTTCAAAAACAAAACAAATGAAGTGGGAGAGATAATAAGAAACAAAGCTAGACTTGTAGCTCAAGGGTATACACAGGTTGAGGGGGTGGATTTTGATGAAACCTTTGCTCCTATTGCCCGTATTGAGTCCATTCGTCTGCTGCTTGCCATTGCATACTTTCTTGATATAACTCTTCAACAAATGGATGTGAAGAGTGCTTTCTTAAATGACATCCTTGAAGAAGAAGTTTTTGTTAAGCAACCAAAAGGTTTTGAGGACCCCCATAAACCCAGTCATGTGTTTAAGCTAAAAAAGGCCTTGTATGGTCTCAAACAAGCTCCTAGAGCTTGGTATGGGAGACTTACAGACCATCTTTTAAAAAATGGGTTTAGAAGGGGAGAGGTGGATAAAACTCTTTTTATTCAAAATCAAGACAAACACATTTTGATAGAACAAATTTATGTTGATGACATTGTATTTGGATCCACCTCCAAGTCCTTGGAAAAAGAATTTGTTAATTGCATGACTTCCACTTTTGAGATGAGTATGGTTGGGGAGTTGACTTATTTTTTAGTAATTCAGATAAAACAATTACATGAAGGGATGTTCATATCTCAAGCCAAGTATGCTCTTAACTTGGTGAAGAAATTCAATCTTGAGAATGGAAAACAAAAGAAAACCCCTATGGGTACATCCAATAAACTCAATAAAGATGAAAAATATGAAAGTGTTGACCATACATTATATAGGAGTATGATTGGAAGTTTGTTGTATTTGACTGCCACTCGTCCAGACATCATGTATAGTGTGTGCTTGTGTGCTAGGTATCAAGCAAACCCTAAAGTCTCCCACTTGAAAGCTGTGAAAAGAATAATCAGGCATGTTGGTGAGACTTGTGCCATGGGTTTGTGGTACACAAAACACACTAACACCAATCTTGTCGGTTTTAGTGATGCTGATTGGGCTGGCAGTATTGATGATATGAGAAGCACCTCAGGTGGATGTTTTTATTTGGGAAACAACTTGATTTCATGGTTTAGTAAAAAACAAAACTGTGTTGCCCTATCAACAGCTGAATCTGAGTATATAGCTGCTGGTAGTGGGTGTACACAACTTTTATGGATGAATCAAATGATCAAGGATTATGGTTTACACAGCAGTGTATTAACCATGTATTGTGACAACACCAGTGCCATAAGTATTGTAAAAAATCCTGTTCAACACTCTAGAACTAAGCACATTGATATAAGACACCATTTTATTAGAGACTTGGTTGAACAAGACATTGTTTGCATTGAGCATGTGGGAACTGAAAATCAACTGGCTGATATTTTCACTAAGAGTCTAGATTTTGAGAGATTTATAAATCTTATGAAATCTCTCGGTATGTGTGCCATGTGACCCCTCACCTCTTTCTATATATATATATATATAAAATAGGCATCTTGCATTGTGTTTTTAGGGGGGCACACTAGTTTCATTCTTTATGTTTTAATACCTTTGTTTGTTGACCTAGATATGCATTCAATATCTGTTGTGATTTTCTTGTTCTGATTCTCCTCACCATCTCCCTAAAAGGCTTATTGAAACTAAAAAATCTTAAATCCACAAAGGAAAGAGCTACCTTTTGAAATTTTGAGATGCTGCAATTTGTCAAAGTACTATGGAGCTTAGGCTCTCATGGGTTGATCTTGAGAAAATTGACTCCTTTTAATTGAAAAAATCTGAAAGCTACCTAACGGAAAAGAGCTACCTATGGACAAGGTTGTGACATCTTTCTTTTGGAACTGTGAATCCTCGGATTATATGAGTTGATTAATAAGTAAAGTTGCTACCCTTGGTAAATAGTGTGAAAGGTTCCTAGTGGCTTGTGCTGAATATGCTTGAAATAAAGTAAAGCTATTCTCCTAGGGAAATAAAGTACCTATGGTTTTTATGGGAGTTATGTGCTTATTTGGTGAACGAAAGATGAGAATTTGTACATAAAATCACAACTTTGGCGAATGTGTCTTCCAATGCAGCTACATTGGGAACTACATTCAGATGATCTAGACATATCACATGTGTGTGACTGCATTGTTTCTCTTGTTTTTCAGCACATGTTATGCATATTTTCTAGGACATATTTTGTGTTGATCATATCAGCCCCTTGATGTTTTTGTTTCTATAGCAGATTAGTGCAATCTCTATTCTATTGTTCACCATGTTGAAATTTTATGTGGTTGTCTAATCTGTGTGATGATCTTGAGACCCTAAACTGGATCATGATTATTATTTGCCAAGATGATGTTGTATCAATTGTGGTTAATTAAGTGTTAAGTATTCTCAAAATACTTGACTAATTTTGAAAAATTCAAATTTTTGAAATCTGAATTTAGTTGTTATTCCCTCATCTTTAATTCTCCACCTATTTCTCATGTCAATAACAACAGATTTTTATCTCTCCATTGTGATTGGTTAATATTTGATTTTTTATCTAAATTTGAATTTTGATTAGTTGTTAAGGCTTCTCCCATTCTATGTAATTAAGAAGCTAACGACTAATTGTCATTAGTGGTTGTATTAGTGTTGTTTTTCAGGAAAGAAGAAATCACATCTCCCAGAAGCTTACTCATCCTTCAAAATCCGGTAGAGTGTTCCTTACAGATCCTCTTCTTCGAAATCCTTCTTCTCTCATCATTCATTCTTGTTTTTCTCCTCAAATTATCCATGGCCTCTACATCATCTTCTGCACAAGAAATCCCCAAACAAAATCCATCCTCAGATGTAGCTTCCGATGAAGCTACATCGACCCCTCTTTCATCTCCAGAAAATCCCAATACAGCCCTGGTAATTGCACAACCTTTGCCTGAACCTTTAACTGTGATTCTTCCAGGAGAGAAAGGTAATGCAATAGACGTAGACAACCCGGTTGATTTGTCAGGGTTACCCCAAATTGGTAACCCTAGCTCGCGAAGATCGAAGAGGCTTAGGGGAATTCCCTCCAATTTCGAAAATCCAAGCAAGGAGGATGTTATTGCTGCTAAGAAGCACAAGGTCGCTTCTGGAATCTTCGAAGAAGCTGTGGCCATTGACAATGACCCAGATGATGCCGATTTTGTGCCAAAAACAGGGTCAGTCACAGCTACTCAACAAACGGTTTCCCAACCTACTTCTCCAGTCATTGCTCCAGTTGAAGAAGAAGATGGAGATGATGATTATCCAATTCCATCTCCTCAAGTCGTATTTCCACCAGATTCTTCGGTTCAAGCCCAAGAATCCTCTGAATCTGAGCATGATTCTCCTTCAGCATCCAATGCTGATATTAATTTCTCTGATGAAGATCGAACCCTGGCTGATTACTTGGTTCAATTAAAGTCAGTGACTTCTCCCACATCTCATCCGTCTTCACAGCCTCCTACAGAAGAATTGCCCCAACAATCCAGCTCCTCTGAATTCGATGATAGTTCAGACAAGAATTTTGAAAGCAAAGAAGCTACGCCTGCAGATAGCGAAGATACTCAGGAAGCTCCAGTGCGATTCACCCGGAGTCATGCATCTTCTGTGAATGTAGCTACCAATGTAGCTACATCCAAAGTTTCTAAGGCTTCTGCTTCTGTGGCTGCTTCAGTTGGTAAAGTTTTCTCCTCCAAATTTATTTCAAAAGATGCATCTGTTCGCTATAATACTTCTCGAAAAATTGTGGATGAAAGAGTTATACCCTCAGTTGAGTTGTCTGAACAAAACTTGACCCAATTCTTCTCTGATAGAGGTCTTCTAGGGACTCTCTCATCTGCCTCCCTTTACTTTAGAGACCTCATATATGAATTTTATGCAAATCTTGAAAAGCGTATCTCCTCAGTTTCTGATGCAAGGTTTGAAAAGATTTTTGTTAGAGGTAAATGGTATTTGTTCTCATCTTCCATCATCAATAGCATGTTCAGAACTCATGTGACTGGTTCTTTTGTTATGTCTTCTGATTTGAATCTGTGTGCCTTGGAATTGATTGGTGGAACCTTGAACAAGTGGCCTGGGAAAGGCTCATCTATTAGCACTTCACAATTATCTTCACTCGATGATCTTATGCACAAAATATGCTGTGCCAATTGGTCACCCACTACTAACACAAACACTCTCATTGAAAAGTATGCTAGGGTTCTGTATCAGATTGGCACCAATAAACCCTTTGATTTTGGAGATTTTGCATTTAAAAAGATCACCTCTCTTGCTGAATCTGAGGGTGATAAAAGGTCTTTGATTTTTCCTTCCCTTATCTACAAAATCTTAGTGTCTCAAGGCTATTCACATGTTGCTGGAACTAGGCTTACTCCCATTCTTGATCCTTTACATATTTCTGCCAAACTTCTAAGAGGAGATAGAGTTGTGAATCTGCCTCTTGTTCATCCCTATGTTCTAGTTTCCACAGTCCCTTCTGCTTCTATTCCTGGTTCATCACAACCATCTGCTTCTACTTCTGTCCATGTTGCTTCTAATGTAGCTTCATCTGATATCTCAGCCCATCCTTCTGCACCTATTTCCATTGCTTTTATTACTGAACACTTGAACATGATTAATTATCAACTGGCTGTTCTGGAATCTCAAACATCCCTGCTTAAATCTTTGGCTTCACAATATTTTGCTTGGTTGGCCATGCATTCTGACCAAATAGGGGGTGTAAGTGTAAGGGTTCCAGTTGTTCTAGTTGCTGTTGTTCCTGATGATTCTTCTGCTCCTACTGTTGCTGAATCTGTTGCTGCAACTGTTGCTAAAACTGTAGAAGAATGATGCTGAAGTTTATTCTTGTGGTTGATGATCTGAAATCTGTGTTTCTTGTGGTTGAACTGATTCTTGTGGTTGAATATTTGAGTAGTTTGTGATTGATTGTATCTAAACAATGCTTCATGTTTGGGTTTGTAATCACTTCTTAAACTGATTTGGTCTGTAACTCCTTAAACTGATTGGTTGGTTATGGTTCTCACAGCTTGGTTTCCATTATTTTTGATTAGTGCATGTGTTCAGGGGGTGAGTTGTTTGGATTTGTCTCTCTAACATTTGCAGGTTGTAATGGAACACTTATCATTGGATTTGACCAGAAATGCTCAACAAAGGGGGTGATTGTAAGGGTAAAATAGGTCATGCCTATTTTTACTTGTTTCCCCTTTCATGGTCAAAATATTATTTTTGTTAAGTTTGTGGTAATTTAGGATTTAATATCTTTTATTAGATTTAGTTGTGGTATATTTGGAATCACAATCTTTTATTAGATTATGGTACATCTTTTTTGGTAACTAAATCTTAGTATAAATCCTAGTCAAACCGTGATTCTTGAGCTCTTTGATTTTGGTAATAAAATCCTATTGAATTGGTAAGTTGTAAGTGTTTCCTTAATACTAATCTTTTTCCTTGTAGTAGATGGATTGCTTTCGTGTGTAGGTCTTCGCAAAGCTGTATATAAAGGAGCTAGGATACGGGTTTTTTGGAGAGCTTGAGAGTGAGAAAAAAGCTATAGAGCTGTGAGCAGAAGCAAGGAGTTTCAGAAGTTGTTTCCAGTCCAGAAGTGCAGCAGTTCGTCTGAAGCTGTTGATGTTATAACATCGGCAGTAACATCGAAGATCTGGAATCAGTTTGTGTCTTCCTATTCAGTTTTAGGAAGCTGTTTTTTATTTCTTCTCACGGTTTGTCTACTTTGTTTATGTGGGGTTTTTGTTCTCCAAGACTCATTGTCTTGTGAGAATATTTTTGTGAGTGATTTCACAATTGTGTTTGTTAAACAATTATTATTTTTAGTGAAATCTTTGTGGCCTTGAGGCTAGGTCTACAAGTATTATCTTGTAGATTGTTTTTGGTAAACTTTTGCATTCAGTTCACTATTTTATATTCTATCTTCCGCTGCTTTATTGACCATTGTGATTCCCATTGTAGCTACATTCACAACTACATTGAAAATTGCTTTGATTTCTCTTGAGAATCCTAGCTATTGTGTCCTTTCAAACCGATTTTGGCAAAAAAAAAAATGTTATGTATAAAACTTTTACGCATAAAACTTAGCATTTAATCAAAATAAAAAACTTTTATCATTTAACATGAAGGTGACACGTGGAAGCACAAAATTCATTCGCATCTATTAGCATTTTGGCATTTAATCCAAATAAAAAACTTTTATCATTTAACATGAAAGTGGCACGTGGAAGCATACAAAATTCCTTCATAGCTATTAGTATTTTGACAACTTCTGTTTTAGTAATAGTTACTCTCTCCGTCCTTAACTTATTGTCCTCTTTTCCTTTTTCGTCATTCCCAAAATAATTGTCCAGTTTGAAACTTACCTTTTTAGAATATCACTTTTACCACTTTATCCTTACCTTTTCACTCTACTTTAATTATGAGCCACATACACATGTGTTTTAAAGGAGCTACACATTAAACAAATATAAATAATCAAGTCAATTGTTTTTCTTAATTCGTTCACCGGGTCAGCTAGGACGATAATTTAGGGATGGAGGGAGTAACATATATCATTTGATAATACAATATAAAATAAAGGGTATGAAATTAGGTGAATCAAGCATTTAATCCAAATAAAAGTAGGGCAATGAAAAGGATGAGAATCGAAGAGTTTTAGTCAAGTGAAACACGGTGAAAAACTTAGCATTTAATTAAAATAATAAAATAAAAAAAATTACACGTAAAACTTAGCATTTAATAAAAAAATATTTTTTTTACCATTTTACAAGAAGGTGATAGGTGGAACCACAAAATTCCTTTACAGCTATTTGCAGTGGTGGACGCAGAATTTTTCCAACCGGATGCATAAATTTAATAAAGTTACAAATCATAATTGTCTCCTACGCGTTTTCATACTTTGAAATCGTTTAATTATATCATCATTTGTAACGTTCCTAAGAAAATATTTTTCAATAAAACATACAAGACAATCATTTATAAAGTGATCACAAATTTGGTTTTCGTTTAAAAAATTTCTCCATAATCACTAAAACCAAATTCCTTTAAATCAACCACAATTTGAAATCTACACAAATAAAATTTTTTTTCCTCATAAATCAACTACTTCAAAACCCAAATTAAAATGCTCTAATTTCAGATTAAATAAATATACATTTCCTACCAAGATATTGAACACACAAATTTAGGAAATAAAATAATATTATCATAATATCAATATATCATCTATCACAAATTCATAAATCACAATTCACAACAATTACATAAATTAAATATCCAATTATGGTTATTTCAAAATTATGATTATTTCAAATTAGGGCTATTTTAAAATAAGGGTTATTAGTTTTTTTAAAAATTTAAATCACAATTATAATTTGTTTTTTATTTAGGTGGGGGCAAATTGTAGAAATTTGATTCAGGTCGGGCAAATTGTAGAAATTTGATTCAGGTGGGGGCAAAATGTACAATATAACATATTATTATTATTATTTTAAAAAAAAATTCCTTCACACACACACACACACACAAAACTCAAGTGGGGGCAACTGCCCCCATACCCATTAACATGTGTCCGCCATTGGCTATTTGTATTTCATAGAAAGCCGTCATATGACAACAACAACTTTTTTTTTAGTAATAATTAATAGATAGAAATGTTATCAATAACTACTCAAAATCACAAATAATAAATATTTCCAAAAAAAAAAATACTATGAAAGTTTGAATAACAAAATAAAAAATAATCAAAGACACACACACACATAGAATGTCAAGTTGAAGTCTAGGATGTGGTTTCTAATTTCCCATGGTTAAGAAAGAGTGGATGGAAAAAGTAAGGTATTTGAATAAATTTGTGAAGTCTCCACCACACCTTAATTTTCTCAAAAGGAAGAAGACAAGGAAATCTTTGCCAGCTTCTCAGGATGACAAAAAAGATTTATTCAAAAGGAGAAGACTCACGTTTCCAACCTTTTTATATCTCAGACAATAACAATGATGACCTAACCTCAATCAAATTCCACATTAACATAGCAAGAAAGACAACCTAGGAGTTGTAGACTCCTAATTAACATGACCTCATCAGTCATCACTAACATGACAGTTGCTACTTTTGTTTTATTTTTGCTTTCTTTTCTTCCCCCAACTTCCACCCTCACACCAAACGCACATGGGTTTGAATGGGTCCGGAAATGGGAATTTGGTCCGCCAATGAATAAGATATTAGTACTCTTGTCGGTACAGTGCTAATGATACGGTTCAAATTTAAAAATTTATTAATAAACGAAACAGATATTATAAAAATAAATTATTAAAAATATTATTTTTTTTAAAAAAATTGACTTTTAAATGGGGTCTCTTTGTCCGGAATGAAGGGATTAATTAATAATTTGTTTACGAAATTGCGGGCCGATCAAAACGGATCAGACAAAAATTAAATTGCTTAAGTTAATTACGATAACAGTTAAAAAGAAAAATAATAAATATTTCAAATTACAAAACTTACGCTTTTTTAATTTTTTTAAATTTGTATACGAAATTATGGGTCGGAAAAAAATTAAATTGATTAAGTTAATTACGATAACAATTAAAAAGAAAAAAATACAAATACAAATTTTCGCAACCATAAAACTGTAAAACTCTAAAACCGTAAAATATTAACTGTAAAATCGTAATATCTCAGTAAAAGAGTAACTAATTTTCGTAAATGTAAAATAATAACTGTAAAACGGTAATATCTCAATAAAAGAGTAACTAAAATAATAACTGTAAACCGCTTGTAAACCGTAATATCTCAATAATTTTCGTAGTAATAAAATAGGGATGGAAAAAAAAACGTGATAAAAATGGCTGAGATTGTGAGATTAAAAGTGACAGAGAGACATTCTTTATATTTTATATATATTAATATTACATTGAAAAGAATGCCCACACATAATTTTTCGTTTAAAAATTTGACATTCATCAACTTTTTAAAAACTACAATGAAAATTCTTTAAAAAAATTGAGAGACATTATTTGGAAATTGGTGTTGCAAAATAGTTTTTTATTCAATAGCTGTAAAATCTTGGTAAAACAGTTAATTGATTAATTTGTATACAAAATTGCCGGTCGGACAAAAATTAAATTGATTAAGTTAATTACGAAAACAGTTAAAAAAAGTTCAATTAATTTGTATACGAAATTGCGGGTCGGAAAAAACGGGCCGAATAAAAATTAAATTGATTAAGCTAATTACGATAACAGTTGAAAAGAAAAAAAATAAATATTTCAATTAATTTGTATACGAAATTACAGGCCGGACAAAAATTAAATTGATTAAGTTAATTATGATAACATAAAATTGTAAAACCGTAATGGAGAAGAAAAGGAGTCGAGAGGAATTTACGAAAGAGGGAAAGAATACTCGCTGAAAAAATCGTTATTCGCACATGCGAGAACTAAGGGAAATAAGGGCCTTTGGATCACCGTAAAACAATAAATTCTGACTTTTTTTATCCCCAGTCAATTGTAAACGTGCGAAACTGAGCTGGATTGTATTATAGATGGATGAGATATAAATAAATTCTAATTCGATTTAAACTTATAATGCAGTTTGGATCTAATAATCTGACAGATCATATATGCCAACTAGATCTTTGTACTTGTGTCTATGGTATGGTACCGGTATATCTGATTTCGTCAATTAAAATGTCAACGTCTAAATAAAATGCGTGATTTAAAAAAAAATGTTACAGTTGAGGGGTACATTACTTCAAGTGGTAGTTGAGGGGCGCTATTCGAACTCCCCCTATAGACTATAGTATTAGTTGGGGATTATTTGTAAGAAGTTATATGTAACTGATCTATGAATATTTGATTTTGCTGTGGAATCAACCTCATGTCCAGATAATCTCAGTCAATTAATTGAGCTCTATTGTGATATTGTATTAATGTAAGGTTGATGTTTTGTAAGGGGTAATGGTTTAGAAGATTAATTTCAGGGTGTGATTGCTTATAATATTAATTTGTAGGGGTGACTTTGTAACAGGGTAAGAGAAAACATAGATTTAAAAATAGATAACTACTCTCACACATGTGAATGTGAGAGTGAATCTCAACCATTAAATTTTTAAAGATAATTTAATTTCAACCTCTAAATAGCTTTAGTCAATTGCACATGTGTGAGAATGAACTCTATTGTAATATAGATTCATATTTAAATATGTTAATAATTAGTATATGAGAATCTATAATACAATATAGCTCATAGTCGCACATGTGCAATTGACTAAAATTATTTAGGGGCTGAGATTGATTCATTTACTGAGATCCTACGATCATTATCACTCCCTGAGTTCACTTGTGTTAACGACGGTTGAGCAACTACCCTCCCTCTCTCTTCAATTCCCCTCACTATTCATGGTTGGTGGCCGCTAATCCTTCCTCCACCAAACCCACGTCCCTTTTCTTTTCAATATTTTAATTAATTAATCAATTTTATGCAAAAAAAAATCGTAAGTTTTATAATTCGAAATATTTGTTTTTTTTTCTTTTTAACTGTTATTGTAATTAACTTAATCAATTTATTTTTTGAAACTGAATCTCAATTTAATTTATGTCTAAGTTTTGAATATTTCTATTTTATTTTTTTAATTATTATCGTAATTAACTTAATCAATCTAATTTTTTTCCGGCCACAATTTCGCATATAAATAAAATTTAAAAAAATCGTAAGTTTTGTAATTTGAAATATTTGTTTTTTTTTCTTTTTAACTGCTATCTAATTAACTTAGACAAATTCACAAACTGACGTCACATATAAATAAATTCACAAACTGACGTCGTGTTATCGGCACGGGCAAAAGTACTAGTCTAATACAAAATAGAGATTTATGATAAAAAACAATAAGAATATTAAAACGAGGAAGATTAAAAGACAACATTTATACATAATTGTATATACTATATATATTTATAATAATAAATGTGTTATTTTAGGATTGGATCAGGTTCTTAATTAATTGGATACATGTAAGTCCATATTTGATCTGCTAAGTAAATAAATTATTAGATTCAGATTCGGTTATTGGATAATTATATAAATCCATATCCAAAATTTTACATTGAATTCAAACAATAATCCGATTCATTAACAGGTTTAGCGGAAATTAATGGGGTAATCATTTGGTACGCAGCTGGTCATTCAATTTCAAATTATTTTGATAAAAAAATAATTTTATATTACTCAGTTTTTCATACCAAGGGTTCATTTGTATAAATTATGACAAATTTTTTAGAAAAACGATATTATAGGTTTTTATATAAGATTGATCCCCTTAATATGATCCATCGTGTGTTGATTGTTTAAGTTATAAGAGAATAAAACTCTATATTTAATGTCCATAACCTTTTAATTTTATCTTCACATCATCAAATGCTACAAACTTCTTCTTCCCTTTTTTTTTGGCTAAAATATTTTTGTAATTATATTTAAATCCCAAGTATATTATTATATCCTTAATCATTAAAACTTCCAAGCGTTGGAGGTCATGAAAGTGGCAAGATGAGATAAAATGCACAAAATTGATTGATCAATACAATGTTGATGGTCCTATACATAACACTCCCCCTCCCTACATTTTTGTCACATTTTCAAATTTTGAGTTAAATCGATTGTTTTTCAAATAAAATTTTGAAGTTATTTATTTTATTTATGATTTTTTGAAAAAAATAAAAAAAAATAAACATTAAATTTTAATATGAAAAACAATCAATTTGAATTAAAAAAATAAAAACAAGACAATAATTTAAAATGAGGTGAAAAATAGGAGAATTTATGGTCTACAATGAACAAATTGTTTAACCTAAATAAGTAACAAAAGAAATAAAGATATCCGCATGGTTTGGTTCCAAAAGAAGTTAGCGAAAGAATCTTCTTTATCCGAGTTTTCTTTTGACTAGTCATTTGAAGAAGTCAAAACTGCACCACATGGTCGGCACGAATACGTTAGGTGTAGGTTTAACATGAAGGTGACATACACATACTATATATATAAATAAAAAACCAACAATCCAAAAATAGAAAGAAAAAACCAACATCATTACTTTCAACTTATACTTCGTAACAGCGACATACACATACTATATATATGATCAAAAAAAATACATTGACTGCTTCTTCAAGGACATTGAAGATGTCATATACATTATTTTTGCACTTCTGCTACTTTGACTGCTTCTTCAAGGACAAATGAACGAACATCGCGGAAACTCACAGGCTGGAGACTGGAGAGAGTGAATAAACGTGAAGAATAATTTTCTTTACAGTGATTATAACAGGAAGAGGTCTATATACAACAACCCGAGTTTGGTTTGAAACAGTCTCCTCGAGCTTGGTTTAGGCAGTTTAGGAGTGCAGTGCTGGAATTTAATTTACAGAGAAAGTACTTAGAGTGCCTACTATCGGAGTCAATAAGTTTTGTCTTCATGCAAAGTTTCAGACAAAGGACTTAGCCACTCTGAAGTACTTTCTCCGGATTAAAGGGACTCAATCCAAGAAAAAGATATTTCTCTCACTGAGAAAGTATGTCCTTGCCCTACTTGAGGAGGCTGGGATAACTTGATTAAGTTCATTATTAGCAACTTGTGTTGCCAGAATGTTTTCTTATCCTAGTATCTGCTCCACCACATTGATTTCTTTAATCAGCATGCATGTTTGCGTGTCATATGCAGACAATGTGAGGTGAGGGCAAGTTCGAGTATTGAGTCAAATAGCTCTCACCACATCATGGACATGAAGGATCACACAAGAATATTGCAAACTCATATTTAAAGAACAAATTTACGATTTAATACCTATTCCCATCTGGATGAAGCCCACACATTTGACCATCGTCACCAATAGCCAGTAAATATCCAGAGGAGGTTAAACCCTGAAATTACAAAATTATGGTTTAGCATTCTCTCTCCCAACTTTTGAGTAGGTCTTCTATAAGACGGTCTTACGGATCTTAATTCATAAGACGGAGCTCCACTATCTCATAGCTTAACCCATTAACACACAGTGGATCGGGTGAGGAAGATCCGTTTTACAAAAACATATCCGCAACACCGTCTTACCTAAGTTTTTGCCCCAACTTTTTAGAGTTTGTAACCTCATAAACAAAAAAATCGAACTCATACCACATCAATAAATTTTCTTTCCTTTCAAACTACCATCTCTCTCTGTCTCTCACTCTCTCATAATTATTAAAATGTAGAACTTGGGAATATTTAAACACAATACTGCCAACACAACATCATAATATGCAAGGGAAAAAGCACACCTGACTTCTCTAGTTCTCTTAACATCAATTTCTCCATTATCCCTTTTAGCTAAAATTAAGTGGCCAAAACTCTATCAAAATTTTAATGCCTAGGAACATATTCTTCCCCAAAGCTGTTTTTTTAAAAACACACATCAAAAATTGAGATAGGCACTTTAAAAAATACACTTTATTTATTTCTGACTGGAGCACTAGCTCAATGAATCAAAGTATACTCAACAAAAGAATGGCATCACCCGAAAAACTTCATTAGGTAAGAATGGCACAAACCATTGTACACCATCAGCGAGGGAGCCTCGTGTATCAGGCTGTTCATTAGTCCTTCAGAAAACATCACTAGCTAAACTCAAAAAACGGTACTTTAGTTTCACATTTTCATACATGATACTTTTTAAAATAACGACCTTTCTGAAGTAGTTGTATGCTTTCCTAGAGAAAACACTCTATACTAGAATAGTATCTAATGTACCACATTTTAGACTACATGGAATACGAGATTCCCTTTCCCATTCTGTGTTCTGGAATGATAACTGCTCCAATTAATAATGGTCCAAAAAATGCAAAAATCAAGGCATAGGGTACAAGCTTTCTTGGTTATGCTATTTACAAGAACCTTGCGAATCACTCACTGAGAGTCTGAATATAACTCACCTGGACAGTTACTACTTTTTCTACCAGTTCATCCTGATCCTCATTCTTTTCCTGTACGATAACTCTCTGTCCACTGCAAGCACGTAGCAGAACTAAATCACTGACCCTTGAACAAACCATCATTATGATCAGTTAAAAAAAGCATTAGAACAAGAGTCTTCATGAGCAATGAAAAATGCATCACATACGCAGGCATACAGAAGAAAAACTGGTAATCAAGACCTCTGAATGACACGATCTAACTAGTCCGGCCAACTTGTGTGTGCGCACGTACTTGTAACTCAGGTTTAAATACACCACTATTTACAGTGAGCATAAAGAGAAAAAGAAGACGTAAGGAGGAGACGGGGACGGAGAGCTACAGTCAACTGTTTTGTACCACTGTATCCCATACAGGCAAAGAATTAAAGGTGCAAAGTAGCATATCATGGTATGGGCACTCATTGTGAAGCAACATGAGACACACTATATAACAGAAACTGGAATGGACACAGAGTTAGGATCACGTCCAATTACAGAAGTCCAATATACAGTCCATACACAGATCCATATTCAGAGCATCTTGTATTTCAACTGTACGTACACAGAAGGATCCATTCAACAACTAAAGGAAACTGGTCTCAAATTCAATCTCTTCAAGCATGTAAGCCAAACCTAAGCAGTTGTGTTGGTTATAGGAAGTACATGTTTTGCAGTAATCCATGTAACAAATAAAGAAAGTATAAATTGTGGAAAACAAACAACAAATTACACTTACTTATGGAGCCACGTTTTGTAATATAACTCTTCGAGAGGTTTAAAGCCTGCATATAGGAAGTAATTTAAACATTGAAGACATGATGTCAACCATCATAAAGTCTGCATGTTTCTGGGAGGAATTCATAGTAAAAAGGAAATTGCTGTTTACTCTGGTTATCAAACCTCTAGAACCTATACCCTAAATAATAAGCAAGATGATGCAAACAAAAGTCAAAAACATTTATAGACCTTAACTATGTTTTAGCAGTGATTCTTTTGACATCTGGAAAGAAGACTACTTTGATGACAGGCTATGATCACCAGTTTTCAGTTTGACTACAGCGACAAACTTCAAGTGGCAATTTTGGTTCAAAAACAGGTATATTTGAAAGAAATATAGAAATTAAAGAAAGAAACAGTGTTCCTTAGAATGAAAATAAACTTCTTTTCCTATCCAAAGAAAAAGTGGATTAAGTAGTTGTCTTTCATTACTTGGATCACCATAGCTCCACCTACACAGCCACATTTCAAGTAAGAAGAGAAAAAATGATTGGAGTGGGAAGACATCCCAAGATCAGACGATCAACCCCCATAATTCAGATAGTCCTCTAAGTTCTTATTTGCATAATGTTTGACTGGCTAACAGGAGTCAATCATTTTCCTCCAGTCTAACATCATGCAAAAATATGCTATTGTTTTTAATCGTGTTACAAAGAAAAAAGAAGCAAAAACTGTACATCTGAAACTTGAATGCAAGTCTTTACCTTGGTGGATTAAAAGATGAAACATATTCTCAAATTTATTAAAGAACGCTGAAAGAATATCTTCTCTCTGTAGTTGAGAAGAAATAGAAGTCCATTTTCGCAGCACTGCATTCAAGGATGTTGTGGGCTTGTCATTATCAACATTCAAGCCTATTCCTGCAAGAAGACGAAAATGCTCTACATTAGAGGTTCTATGAGAAGACACACTACATTAGAATTACTATGAGAAATTCAAATTTTGGTGAGCTCAATTATGCAACCTCAAGCCCTCAACATAGCAATAAGATAGAAAGGACTTCAGTGTTTATCAAAGTAACCCCCAGCCGCAATTCAAATATTCTAATTATTGTTTTACCCGTTTTTCTTTAGATTAATGTCAGTTGTCTGCAATCAGAGTTCCTAAGAGGTACAGGCATTGGAAGACGAAAGAAACCACACTCTATGCTGGCACCCTAATAACTGAAAGTACATACTCTATTAATTCATAAATTATAGAGAAACCAATTCTGTTCCACAGTAGATAATTAACGATTCTAATACTTTATACTTCAAAACTTATAGGGACAACCAGAAGGTATAATAAACTATTAGAGTGAAAATATGGGCTTGTTATATAAATAAATTTTACATATTAGTTACATTGAATTCAGCTAACGTCTAGCACTTCAAATAAAGTCTGAGTCCAATGCTAAATTAATCAATAAAATGTGTATTACTAAGATAAAATATCCCTGCTTTTACCAGTGTTCGTCCACTAGAACATCTCAGTTCTTCAAAGATAGCTACACATATTATAAGAATATTACGAATCACGTAGATATGAATAAATACTTGTTTGAAAGGACTGCAAAACAATTGAAATGATCATCTTGATTTCGTGATATACATCTACATCCATAGCCTCTAAAGAAGTTTGTTTTTGCTTGCTCAAAGTGTAAGCAATCCTAATAACTAATACACTCTAATCATTACTAAATCTTTATAATCTCTTGATCATTTGTTATTAGAATACTGGCACTACTCTCTTTAATTTAGGCATGCAGAAGAAATTATCCCTAAGCTGAATGAGAATTTTACCAGCACTAACATTGAACTTCTTAGATCTATACGTTGATGTACACAAAATTCCTCCCACTTTAAGGCCATCCAAGTACAGATCATTTGGCCACTTTATTCTAACATCAAGAGGAGGGACACCCTGAAAAAAATAATAACACCAAAACAACGTATCAGCATCAAAATTATGTAACAAGCATGAATTACAAGCATCACATTGTTATAACCAACAACTCTAACTCCAGTTAAAAAACACATGATTGCCACTTAGAAACCTAAAATCTTTCATAGTTGTTGAAGACTATGTCACTAGGACAACAAAAATTCTCAGGCATATTGATATTGAAAACAGGCAAGAGTTAGTGGGGTATCTCAAATTAGTTGCCATGCATCATGGATAAGGGGTTAGCAGAGATAAGAAGCCTAATCTCAAACTCTCTATAATCAGCTACATGGACTTCATTTTTCTGCATAACCCCGCTGTACCCTGAGGTGATTACTTGTTCATCAAAACCTTCCAATGGATCAATGATATGCTTTGTTCATTCCAGACATCTGGTATCACATCCCACATGAATATTTGGGATACCAGCTGTAACGATACAAGTTCACAACAGAAAACTTCCCCCCAACTTACCTTCAGGACGTGCTCTCTTTGTGGCATCTCTTTGGGACTTTTCATGGCATAACTATTAATGGTTTGGTGCGAGACTTTAAGGCTGTTTTGACCTAGTTTAGTTTACCTATTTTCGTTGTTTTGTTAATATATACATATATATATATATATATATATATATATATATATATAATATGGTCTTTAAGGTGGACTTCAGGTCCTCCTTCTCTGGATAGACAGTCCAGGGAGCCTGAGCAAAAGCAAAAGCAATTGAGCCCCATCCCACCTATGATCAAGCTGTCAGATGGATTTGACATCTGTGCATAAAGGAAGACGTTAATGTACATCTATCTAGTCACACTAATGCTTATATCATACCATGATCATTTCAGTTCTGAAATGTTTTCTGGAAGTACATTTTATTTCTGTTTATGTTTATAGGTGACTCAGCCATATCTAATTGAGTCTAACTTGGGTCAATCAAAAGCAGGACAATGATTTACTTCTGCGGTGGGATGCTCAGAACAAGTAAAACCAATCTTTAAAATTTTGTATATCCACCCAGATCCAGGATAGTGTTATGCTAAGGAAGTTAGCAGACATAAGGAAAATGGGAGCGAGCATAATTTCATGGGCTGTGCCGCATCACAGAAGAAAATCCATTATAGATAAGGAAGCTTTTCTTCCGGGAATTTTCCTGTCACTACAGGAAAGAAACGAAAGAAAAATAGCTTAAGGCTTCTAAAGACATCCTTGCTAATATCAAAGACTTGATCCAATTAAAAATGAATTACTTTGCAAACCCCAAGAAATTATAAGAAGAAGACCAATAGCCTGCTGTCGAAAACATGGGTACTTATGCCAAACATATCTTATCAATGTACTCTTAGTGCCTCTTTGTTATGCCAATTTCAGAGCTTAAAACTGAATGGGCAAAGGGGGCCTGTGTAACAATTCAAAGCCATCACTTAATATATTAACCTGTCTAAAAAAAGGGCCAGAATTTTAAAACAAAAGGCTACTTCTTAAGTCTTACTGCTTAACACGTTAGGAATGGGTTTTAACAATTTTGTACACCGAGAGCGATTTACACTCTTATTAGGCATCTCTTTCATCGTCATACTCTTTGCAAAACCTTGGCATCTTTGTTCCTTAATATGCTAACTCAAAACTGAAGGGTGTGAAGATCTCATAAATTCTTCTGAAATAAGTCCTTGCAGAAACCCATTCTTCTGTTTCCAGAAAAGAATCCCCAATTCTTGGAGAACCAAATACAGGATCAGCATTGATGAGCTGGTAGACCAGTGGAGCTTCTTTTTATTTTCGAGGTTTTCAAGCTAGGAGTCTGATTATCCTAGTAATCCTTCAAAATAAACCATTCACCATCAGTCGGTGCTGGGCATACTTACATGCGAAATGACACATGACTCACAGTTGGCAATACATTGTGACAAGTAGAATTAAGACACACCAAAGTACTCAATAATTGTAATGGTGAACTTAAAAAATGTAGGTATAAATGTAGAAGACCAGAAGAATTACATTTTTTTGAGAGACTTCCTTTATTGCTTCTGTCATAGCAAGACTCACTACATACTGCACAAGAGGCACAACTCGACCATCCTCCATCTGTAACGTAAACGAGAAAAGAAGGCAACCCTTTGGAGATTCCCACACATTTCTTGCCCGACCTTCAGAAAAGCAAATATTTGTAAGTCCAAGACAGCAGACAAAAAGATTGCAAGCTAACAAGTACTAAAAGAAGGTATTACCCCATGTACATTAAAAGGTTGTACATTGGTTGAACCTACCAAACAAAAACAAATCAACTGAATACTGCAAAGAACAAATTCCAAACCTCGTCCTTTGAATTGAATATCGGCAACACAAACTGCGCCAATCGGGAGCTGACAGTAATTGCTGCAGAAAACTAAAACCTGAATAGTGAAACTAAAAGCCCCAGGAGAACAAAATTCCATAAGTAACCAATCATACTTACTGAGAGACCACATCGTGAGTGGAGGGCAATTTGGGTGACCAAAGAAGAAATCTTCCGAATGACGTAGTCAAAAGCGAATCCATGTAAGTGTTCACTTGAAATGAGTCATCTTCCAAGGCATTTCCCATCTCCGAATACAAACTTAATGAAATTTCAGCATTGTCAGGTAGTTTTAAAGAAGCGTTGTTCCTCAAAGACTTGGCCACTTCCATCTCAGTCGACGATTTTCCAGAGAGTATAAGAACACAAAGGGACTGAGCCTCCATTTTTGCTAAACAAAGTTTAGCACAAAATTATTAGCCTCAACACATATAACACATTTCCTATTGCCTACAAACAGGTCTGACGCGTAGCGAATTTGTTTAGACACGTTTAAATCAGTTTTTGCAAACAATGTATCTACATTCCAAACTATAAACATAGAGTAGTGATAGGAGTACAAACTTTCTATACATCCTTTTCATTCCCATCTAGGTGGTAAGAATGAAGCATGCAATTGGTTAGATATCACATAACTTTGCATTTCTTATCACCCTTTAACCATCACATGCTTGACACCTGATTTGTATAAGAAATTTGTACAAAAATATTTGTATCCCTATCGCTTTCCATAAATATATATACCTGTGAGCACATTTTCATCAAATTTATTGAAAAAAAAGTGGCAGAAAATTTGAAAACTTAAACTCAACCATTGAAGTATTTCATTTGTGACTTGTCATTCAAGAACTATCAACTTGTGAATTAATTGGTTGAAGCCAAATCCCCTACAAACTGTATATGTTACAACTCCGCCCCAAAAGTTATACTTTACTAGTTTTCTCTAATCAAATAAATATATACTGTACAGAAATGTTCGATCATTTAATGGAGAAAAAATAAAAAGTGTCCGTAATAAGTAGTTTACCTGATACAGCAGCAACGGAGTAAGAGAGAGAGAAAGGCTGCTGCTGCTGCTGTTGATGAGTGGAGAGGAGCGGTGGAAGAGAGAGAAAGGAGGGACACCTTTTCAGAGAGAGAAAGTGGAGGGAGGTTCGTAGCGAGTAAAAACGGGGCAAGTTCGCCAAGGGCATTGGAGAGAGAGAGATAGACGGAGAAAACAATTTGAATGAGGGAACTAATGTGATTCTTTGTTACATTTGAGCCACGGACGCATCCGTAGCCGTCAATTTTGTTGAAATCGTACGGTTAAGAAAGCGAGACTGTTAAAATACAAGGTTAAAGCGCCAGTACTGAAATTTGGGTGCAGGGAATTTGGGGTTTTGGTAGAGAAACGGAACAGCTTTGGTGATGGAGGAGTTACAGAAGCAACTGTCCGTACGAGGGTTCGCAGTTTCAGTTTTCCCGGACAAAGGTCGCTCCCTCTTCTCCACTAGGGAATTCTCTCCAGGTTTCTCTCTTCCATTCTCTATTTAGAAATCCCACACCCCCTCTTTTTAAAAAAAATAATTTTTAAGAAAAAGAAGCAAAATTGTAGAAATGATTAGATTTGCACTACTATTATGATTGATGCCCATGTCTTCAAGAAGCCAACTTAGCCAAAGCAGTTCTGGACTAGTATTTGCTGTAGCCTGATACCCGGCTTAAATACTTGATCAAGTAGTCATAGTTCATTTCTTGCTTTGCCATGAGATAAGCCAGTCGTCCAAGAATAATCCGAATTACTGTTGGAACGCGGCCGAATCATTATGCAGAGTAACAGTTTGAAAAAAAGGCTCAGTGAGTTGAGAAATGAAGACTTTAGAAGAAGGTTCCCCTGATGTAACGAAGAACCATATTACTACAGCAAAAGTAGAGGACCATGGTGCTAACATGCTATGGCCAGCATAGACAATATAAGAACACCTTGTCTTGTAGCAGTTAATTAGATGAATATAACTACCAACCGTCAATAAAGAGTAGCATCGGGATGCAGAGTTCCCTTGAAAGGAGTGAGCCAAGTTGGTTTCAAGAGGTGTTGAAGTAGTTTTGTTAACTGTTATCCCTGCTCGAATGAAGATAAGTTGCATATGTAGCTTGGGAGAGGTAATTTCCTTCGGAATCTGGAGAGACGCTATTGCCCTTGAAATAATTGAATCCTTCATCCCAAAATTTTGACTGTGGAACACTTAGGATCTGAAATGTCATCATATCTTCAACATAAAGGATAAGGAGGGTGATGCCATTACTAAGAGGTAATAATTTCTCTGTAAAATCGTATTTTCATTTCCTATCGAGGCGAGCTAGTACTCCTTTTCCTTGGAAGTCAATGTGGGAATCTAAAGCTTCTAGTCGTGTAGCCTTTTTTGCTTGGAAGGCTAGTCATGATGCCATCCTTACTGATTTGAGGATTCGAGGCATTGTGTTTTTTAATGGGTGCTTCATGTGTAAGGGGAGCGGAGAGAGTACTAATCATTTGCTGCTTCATTGTCCAGTGGCAATGGCCTTGTGGAATTTGATCTTTAGGTTGTTCAATCTCTTGTGGGTTATGCCCAGATCAGTGAAGGAGCTATTTATGAGTTGGTCTTTGTACAAAAGGACGAGGAGAAATTCCATTTGGGATGATGCTCATTTGGGGGTTTGTTGGACTATTTGGAAGGAGAGGAATAGAAGGGCTTTTGACAATGAGGAAGGGTCTATGGATCACTTAATTTCTTCGCACTCTGTTTTCCCTCCCTCTGTTTTCTAGCCTTGCCTCTCTAGTTGAGTATACCCCTAGTATACAAAGGACACGTCATCTGATTTCACACCGTCTGGTATATTATATCTTACTTATCAAAAAAATAAAAATAATAAAATACAAAGAGAGTAGAGTTATATGGACTAGAAATGAGTTTTGAAACCAAGCTTGGTGAGCTTGTTTAAGTCCATATAGGGTGGACTAAGCTTACAAACTTTGTTTGTTGGATAAGTTGGTGGAGGTTACATTTCATTTTTTTTGATGAGTAATAATAATATTATCAAGGTGACACGTCCTATACACAGGGAGTATACTTCTACACAAAAAGACTAAATTAAGAAAACTATCCACAATCTCTACAAAAGAATTATCCACCCCCTCAGTCATTTCGCTGCACCAAAAGCACAAAGACTTCAAAATAGTCTCCTTCATTTTGTAAATACACATTTCCTCATTATTGAAAATTCTTCGATTTCTTTCCTTTCAGATGGTCCAAACTACAGCCAAAGGGGCAGCATCCCACCAGTCATTCCTTCTTCATCTTTTATACAGAGACCAACATCTAAAAATCTCCTTGACAGATCTCGGAATTGCCCAAGAGAGATTGTAAATATCATCCAGATTGTTTTCCATGGAAAATGTATTCTGTCGTTTTGTGCCAGTAAAATATAATAGGACTTAACTGAGAATTTGCTCTTATGGCCCTCCCATTCCACACTATCTTCTCGATGCCCAACATTATGCGAGTAAAGCTTGGCGAACAATTGCGAAACATCTTCCATCTCCCAGTCTTGAAGATTTCTGTGAAATGTGGGACTCCATAAAACTCTGCCCTCCTCTATCTGCAAGAGACAGTACTGACCATACAGTCCTTATCCGTGGCTACATTAAAAAGGCTAGGAAAAGACCTCCATAACTCCTCATTATCACACCACTTATCCCTCCATAACTTAACCGAAGCACCATTCCCTATATCAAAAGGAATGTGCCTCACAAAACAGTCCCACCATTTTTGAATACCCTTTTCAAACTCCCACCCCAAGAGAGGAACTATCTTCATTAGGGAACCACACGTTATTTCCTTCGCCAAATTTTCTCACTACCAACATCCTCCAAAAAGAATTCCTCTCCACCAAAAATCTCCATAACCATTTCCCCAATAATGCAGAATTAAAGAGCTTAAGGTTTTTGACGCCTAGCGCACCATATCTCAAATTAGTACATACCTTATCCCACTTTACTAGATGATATTTACGATCCTCTATCAGGCCTTCCCAAATAAAATCTCTTTCCAACTTATTCCAATCTATTGCGAAGTGAGGTAGGTAACACAAACACCGACATGAAGTAAGGCAGCGAAGTGATTCCTTACCAAAACTAGTCTCCCCCCTTTGGACAATAGCTGTTTCTTCCATCCTGCCAAACGACGTTCAAATCTCACGACAACCGGATTCCACATGGCTTTGCTTTTAAAAGGGGATCCGATAGGAAGGCCATGATACAAAGAAGGAAGGCAAGAAACCTTACAACCAAAAAAAGAATCCAACTACTCAATATTATCCACTTCACCCACCGGAGAATCTCGCTCTTCGAAATGTTGATTCTGGGCCCCGACACTGCTTGAAAAAATAGGAGAACTAGTCGTAAACATCCTAACTGAGCTTTCTTCGCCTCACAGAAAATCAAAGTGTCATCTGCAAACAGAATATGAGATACCATAATCTCCCCTCTTTCAGCATTGCCCACATTAAAGCCACTAGTAAACTCTCCTGTCACTGCCTTATCTAGCAATCTGCCCAACGTTTCCATGACGAGGATAAACAAGAAAGGGGAGAGAGGATCCCCTGACGTAGCCCCCTCGAACCAGCAAAAAAACCGGCAGGCTCCCCATTAACGAAAACTGAGAACCGCACAGTAGAAATTCAAAATAGGATCCACTTTCTCCACATGAACCCCTCATATCCTCCAAAAAATCCCAAATCATATGCCTTTTCGATGTCCAATTTGCAAAGTAAACATGGAACTCCACTTATCAATCTAGCATCCACTATCTCATTGGCTATGAAAGACGCATCATCAATTTGACGTTTCCCAACAAAAGCATTCTGGGTCTCAGAGATAATTTTATCAATCACCTTTTTCAATCTCAAAGATAGAACTTCGGCAAGCAACTTAGAGCATGTACAACAAAGCTCCCCACTTAGGGAGCTTAAGCTCCATTTTTTCCATTTTTATTACAAAAAAGCCATTAAGCTCCCCACTTAAGTTCCCCAACAAAAATACTCTTCCAACAATGCACAAACTCCAACACTTTTATATAGCTCATGATGCGGGAGCATGGGGGCAAGACAATGTTGACCTAGGGGACTATGAGGGGTTACATTCGCATTATGGAAAAGAGATGGTGCAGCCGTGTTTTGAAAGGATTCAAGGTACACCGAAGGGAGAAAGGGACCAAGAGGCCGTGAACCTCACATGGGGGTTCAAGCCGTGGGCATGGGGCTTGAAGGTTGAACACGGGTCAAGGAAGGAAACAAGGGAAGTGCACGGCTACACTTGGAAGGGTGGCACGGTTGGTGGAAGACTAGCGTGGGCTCGCATGCAAGGTGGTCAAGGAATTGCTTGGAAAGGGGGGCGGCCTCCATAATGTAATGTGAACACATTGGATAAGATTAGGAAACAAAATCTGCTAGTAGGATAAGATTTACTTGCTTTCTAGGAAAGAGATAAATTAGGTAACATTGTTTAATTAGAGTTTCTTTAAGAATAAAAGTAGGATTCCTTTTAAAGTTAAGATTAGGACTTTTTTTTTTTTGTAAGCCTCTTTATAAAAGGCACTTTCAATTCAATAATAAGGCAGATTTTTTTTGGTGTGAAAACGCATGCAAAGAACGAGTTTATTCTTCTTTCGATTTCTCTTTCCAAGGTGAGTGAAGCCTAGAGAGATTAATCAAACGGATTTCTTTACGACAAGTGAGTGAAGCCTATCTATCCTCTCGTATTTCTTCTTCTTCTTCTTTTTATTTTTGTTTGTGGCAGCCTTAGGTAATTCGGGCGTGGACTGTTTTGCAAGTCCTTGGTGGTTCGGCCAAGGATAGGTATTTGGTGTGGATTTTTAAATCAAGTTGGGCAGCTTTGAACAATAAAATGTGGACTGTTTTGAGGGCAGTTTGGGCGTGTCCTAAGGAGGAAACAGTTGGGCAGCTTGTGTGCTACAAAGGCGTGGGGCTGTTTGCTATTCCTTGGGGTATTCGGCCAAGGTAAGGTTGGATAGGTTAGGGAGTGTTTGAGTGGTTCGTTTGGGCAGATTGTAGTGGGCTGGAAGTACCAAACAAAGGTTAGGGTTTGGGATAAAACTTGTAATGGAATTTCTATTATCTTCGGGCAGGTTTTTAGAGGGTTTTGGCGTGTACTAGGAGCTGTTTTTGGAGAGATTTCGGGCTGTTTGGGGACTGTTGGTTCAGCCATAGGGCTGTCCAAAATAGCTTGGACAGATTTTAATTCAAGCATTCGTATACGCATCAGCTCACCATATTTATCTCCATTAATTTAATATTTTACTTATATCAACAAATAAAATAGCTAGAAACTTCAAAAAACCATAGTAATTTTATTTGATATCCAAATGAAACAAACCAAGTCTTTATTTATTGGTAGAAATTTGTACTTTAATTCAGGAAAAAAGAAATTTTTAAAAAGAATTTTATGGCTGAATTTTTTTTCTAAAACACCAAGCTCCCACTCCAAGCATGGGAGCTTCTTTGGCTCCCAAAACACCTTTTTGCTTGGCCAAGCACCACTAAGCCCCCTTGTTGTTTTCAAAAATCTCTCAAGCACTCCAAGCTCCCACTTGGGGAACCCTTGTTGTATTGGCTCTTATAAACGCCAGCAATAAGGCTAATTGGTGTGAAGTCCTTCACATCACTAGCTTCTTTCTTTTTTGGGATGAGGGTGATAAATGTCACATTTAAACTCTTTTCAAAACACATGTTCTCATGAAAATAATAGAACGTTTCCATAACATATTCTTTGATCATCCCAGCAACATTTAAAGAAAGCCGTGGAGAAACCATCTGGACCCGGAGCTTTTTCACTACTCAGACTACATAAAGCTGCCACCACTTCCTCTTCTGGAAAGACCTGTTCCAAGTCTGTCCTATCAACCTGACCAAGAATTTGAAATCCACCCCATCGAATCGACCGAAGGATGCCACCAACCACTATCAGCATAAAGATGCTGATAGAACCCCACAATACTCTCAATCTCTTCTTTATCCTCCAGCAAAGTCCCATCTATCGATATCTTACGAATATGATTTGAGCTCTTGTGTACACTCGCCATCCTGTGATTTTTTTTGGTATTTTTGTCTCCTTCTTTAAGCCACTGAACTCGAGACTTATGTTTCCAACTGATTTCTTTGCATAGCAATAGTCTCTCAATCTCCTTTTGAAGCATCGACCTATGAATATCCTCCTCTCCACTCAGACCTTCCAGCCCTGCTTTCTCATCTAAAAGTCTGATCTCTTCTAAAGTTGATTCAATTCTCATTTCCACACCTTTAAATCTTCCTTCAATAATTTCAATTTTTTTGCCAATTTGAAGTACGGATGTCCTTCAGTCTCATAAGAACCATTTTTTAATTTAATCCACTCCATAAAACCCGGTTCCGTAAGCCACATATTTTTGAATCTAAAATGGGTTTTCCCTTGCACTCCACCACAAACGAAGAAGAGGAACGTGATCAGAAATAATCCTAGGCAAGCATGACTTGACGGAGTCGCTAAAGAAATCCCCCCACTCTGCCGAAACAAGAAATCTATCAATTCTATCAATTCTAGAGGATTGGCTAGAATTGCTCCTGAACCAAGTGCGATTACCACCTGCTAAGTTCAGATCCACCAGCTCCGCTTCGTTAATAAAGTCATTAAATTCCCTCATGGCTTGAGAAAAAGCTCCAGCTCCTGATCGTTCATACGGTGAACGGACTACATTGAATTCTCCTCCTATACACCACGGGACAGTCCACCTTTGTCTAGCAGATTTAAGTTCCTCCCACAGATCCTTCCAGATAGCATCTGCACATGGGCCATAAACTCCCGAAAATAACCACAACTGATCGATATTCACCATCTTTAGTAAGCAAGAAACAGAGTATTTACCTATCTGCGAACTCATCTTTGTGAACAATTTCTTATCTCACATCACCAAAATTCCTCCTGCAGCACCTACTGCATCTAAATGCTCCCAATCTGCCCATCTACCTCCCCCTAAACTGATTTTTACTTTGCGATTAACAGCTTGCAACTTTGTTTCTTGAAGACATACTACATGAGGTTTCCACCTCCTTACTATTGCCTTTACGATATTCCTCTTTGCAAGATCATTTAGTAAGTTCACTGTTGAGGAAGTCATTCTTTACATCTATTTGAAATAATATCCTGAAGGCAGAAGTGAATAGAAACGATAAAAGAATTAAGAATAAGAAGATTAAGAAGGCAGGAGGAAGAAGAAACACACACATAGCTTAAAGCTCAACTCAAATTAGTAACCAACTCTGAATGATTCTAAGGCATTTCATCAGTATTTATAAGCTGTGAAATTCCCCTAATTATACTAGTGCTAGGAATAGGATTAGGATTAAGATATTGCTACTAGAACTAGGAAAACACTAATTAAGAAATAGTAAAAGTTTCCTATTTAATAAAGCAACTAAAGAAATAATAATGCCAATCTTAATCTACCAAGGATACTTCCCCATTGACCAAAAGGCCTCCTTTGCCAGCGTACAAATCTGTCCTGCATCATATCCACTTCCATACAGCAGCAATAGCGCAAGTGGAGGTAACGGGAATAACTGGTGCAAAAGCTTCTTCATAGTCAATGGCCATACTCCTGAGTAAAGCCTCGGGCAACATGATGCGCGTTATATCACTCGATAGGTACAGGAGAATGTTTTGGTTTTATAGAGCCATTTGAAGCCAACCCTAGATTTCTCAGGGTGAAGATAAACCAAATCCCATGTTTGAGTTTTGTCTAAAACATGTAATTCTTTAGCCATTGCTTTCCATCAAAACAGGGTTAGAACTTGCCTCATGATAGACCGAGGATCATGTAAGGAGAAAAATGTGGTATAACAATGATAATCACTGAGATGAACCGGTAATTTCCAATCGGAACGACAAGGTTCTAGAGTTTTGACCTTAGTCTTCCAGAGAGGAGGAATACAGCCAAATTTGATTTGAGCACTTCTATGATTGGAAATGCTTAAAAGAGATATAGGATCAGATACCATGTTGAGATTAAGAATAGAGAAAGAGATAAGATTGTAGAAATGATTTGTATTTCTTGTGGTATTTGATTTGTTCAGTGAGATGTCTATTTATAGGCTTGACCAAGTGTTGTGTATTTAATGGAGATTCCCATTTACTTAATCATCAACCATCAAGTCTTCATTCTCCCAACTCTTAATCAACCTTAGACTGACTTATATTTACCAGAATAATATTACCATTAGCAGATACATTTTGTAATGATTCGAAGAAAAAGTTCCAGAGGTAGAGAGAAAAGTGGTGGTGTCATCTGACCATGAAAGTAAACAATGAATATAATCTATGAATAAAGTAGTATGAATGATGCAAAATGCCAAAATATGGTAATCAATTTCATCTTCATTTACAATACTTGGTTGTCAGAAGCATAATCATTACTGCTGCACTTTAATTACTGCAGGAGTTATGTCGAACTGAAACACTAGGTCCGTATTTTTATGAAATATGATTTCCAAAGTACTGTTCGAATTTCCAGTGCTTGCTAGTTTCAGGAAATGGAGTCAATTGTAGAATATTCTACAAGACAACAAATAGTACCCATTCTCCGACTCCGTAAAGTCTTTTCTGGAAATGAAGCTCCTTTCCCTCCCACTTTTGCCTCTACTTCTGTTAACTCTATCCTCTTTTGTATAATGACTTGTATTTGACATTTTCAACCCGTCTTTTCGTACATTAACCAGCAGAAGAAAAGGATGTATTTTACATGAAAATTACTTCCTGAAATCATCCGCAAGTTATATCCATGAAACTAAAATGGAAATACATACCGGGAATCGGGATGTGTGTTTGTCAAACCTGTCATTGTTGTCGCCTGTTCAAGCCAGCATGACCTGCTACAGTATGTCAAACATAGTCTGGTTGGGGGATTGCTCAAGTCATCGACAGTATGTCGGAAGCACTTTTTTGCTGTTTTGTAGCTATGGGTATTGCCACACATTGAGTAAATCTCAAATCTGCATTTATGCTTAGGGGTGATTCATACTACATTAGAAGGAGTACGGATATTCTCTTCTTCTTCTTCTTCTTCTTCTTCTTCTTCTCTCTCTCTCTCTCTCTCTCTGTTTTGTTTTTTGGTTTTTGGTGCTGACAGATTTATGTATTACAGGAGAAGTTTTATTATGTGAAGAGCCTTATGTCTGTGTTCCAAAAACTTCAAAGGACTGGAAATGTGATTGGTGTTTCGCATCAGGCAACCTTAAAAGATGCTCATCTTGTCAACTTGCGTGCTACTGTGGGACCAGCTGCCAGGTACGCTGAAAATATATGTTTCCAGTTATGTTCATGAAATTTAGCATTTTATTATGTCATCATTTGCTTAGATATGTTGGATTTTGTATTTAATTCTAAGTAAACTTATGGTACATCATCGTTTGCATTCCTCGTCCATTATCTTGGTTTGAGATCTTTTTATTACGAAGGAATGTATTCAACGTAGTTGCCTAATTTCTCCATGTCCCTTCTCCATCAAACAGCATGAGTTTACCACTTTGTGTTATTTATTTTATGAAGGTGGGGGTGACTGAGTAGGAAGAAAACTGAATTTATAGAATGCAACTTCAGTGGGGGAAGCAATACATATGTGGAGGAATTCATGTTAGACTCCCATGACTTACCACCCAGTGATCATTTCATTTATCAATCATTTGTTATCCTGAGGGAAGGTGGGAGATGGTCAAATAGCTGCGGCCAGAGTTTAAAGTGATCATACGCCTATAAAGTTGGAAGAAAAATTCTATGGGGCCATTGGACAAGCTTTACTTTGTACCAGGAAATATTGGCTAGCCAGGCCACTACAAATGCAATTTTGAAAGTGCACATTCTTGAGCCTGTAAAAGTAGCAAGGTCCCACACATAATTAGAGAAAATAGCTTTGTTGGCTTGTATACATACAATGTAGAACCAATAACCGCGCCAATTGGAGAGTGGCAGTACCAAAATCAATGGCAATGCTAGTGGTAGGCAATATTAAAACTAACATGGTTGGCGATTATCACGAAGGATATGTTTTGAGTGTGGTTTAAAAGAAAATGTTGATTCTGGCATAATTGCATGTCAAAAATGTGTTTAAGTGGCAGAGGCCAGCTGAGTTAATTGGTTCCTTATTTTTTTTATATCTTTTTATCTAATTTATGATTATTTTTTCAATCATGTCTCTTACAAGCCAATTAGTTTTGAAATGGACCCTAATAATTTCACATGGTATGAGAGAGTGCTCACTAAACATGCAGACCCGACGGCCACGCCCAAAAATGAACCTCTAGAATAATTGATCTTGACGAGTCTGGATGGAGTAGATTCTTGTTTCACATGATCAGTTGATAGACTTGCCGCATGAGAAATAGGCGGAGCAAGGATATATTAATGTTTAGGATGAGAGGCAACGCTGAAGAAACTCCTACTATTAAGAATAATCCCCAAAAGCTCGTAAGACTCAGACGTGTTGATGATATCAAATTACTCTTATCTGAACAATCATTTGACACTCCAAACCATGCTTTGGTAATTTGTTCCATCTTATCACCTTCAGTTACTCTCAAGATTGCTCTTGATACATCAGGTACCAAAGGAGAGCCTATCGGGAATGCCTGCAATCGTGAAAATTTTGATAGTTCATGAATTCTGATTAGGATCTGCGTGTGTGTGTGTGTGAGAGAGAGAGAGAGAGAGAGAGAGAGAGTACATACAAAGCCGAACCCATCAGTCCTAAGTAGAGGTCCAACCATTGCATATTTAGAGCAATGCTTAGAAAGAAATGGCTTAATGTACGGGATTTCATCAAAAGCAGCTGCAATGCCCCCATTCTTACTTCCACTGCTGAGAAGTTTAGGTAACTCATCTATACTATAAGGCCGAAGTTGGGTAATATTCTTCTCTTTTAAGTAATGAATAACAAAAGAATTCCTTTGGTAACCGATGGTCTCCTCCTTTTCCCTGAGCTCTTCGATGGTGGTAATCGTGGGCTCAAGCTGTTTAACAGTTAGCATTGAAGTTAAGCTTGCCGTGTAACTTTGAGTCAAAACCAGAACCACGAAGCACCATATTATCACCACAAACTTGGTCCATTTTTTCTCCACAGTTTCCTCTGCCAATATTAAAGTTAATGAATATATTAAACCGCAAATTAATAGTAATATACATGATAAGTGATAACATAAAATTAAAGTATGTTTGTGTACAACGGAAGCAAATAGAACAGTAACAATCAATTAAAGGAGAAGAGAGAGAGATTTGAGTCAACAGACTCTTGAAGTTTTATTATTGTTAACTTTTTACACATTTATATATAAGATGTAAAACCAAACCTTAAACCGACTTAGTAAACTAAAGGCAAGGGGAAAAGGATTACTTTGAGAGAAGACCATGGTTGAGAAGGAAAACCATAAGCTTGTCCATAAACGCTCTTTATGATTCTCGCCAAACGCTGCGACGTTGTTTCTTTCAATTACCCAAATGACGATGGCAATCCAAATGAAGAAAACAGCAGTGGCTAGCCAGAGGTCCCAAGTCAAAGGCTTTAAAAAAACCAAAGCATCCTTTTCATTTTTGTCTTTGACGGGAGCAATAATTGCTACTCCTGATTCTGTGTAAGGTAGCGTAAAATCCACATAGCGCGACCTATTAGCCCAAATAGTAACATCTCCAATCACCGCGTCAAAATTCTGTTCACAAGAAAATGTTGAAAAATACAACTCTTAATATTCTTTCGATAATTGAAATTTTATAATCTACTCCCTCCGTCCCTAATTTATTGTCCTGTTTGACTTGGCGCACCGTTTAAGAAAACCTATTTGACTGGATTATTAATATTGATTTAATGCGTAGTTTCCTTTAAAGCCCATGTGTATGTGGCCCATAATTAAAGTAGGATGAAAAAGTAAGGGTAAAGTGGTAAAAATGATGTTCTAAAAAGGTAAGTTTCAAAGTGGACAATTATTTTGGGACGGACGAAAAAGGAAAGGAGGATGATAATTTAGGGACGGAGGGAGTATAACATATAAATATATACTGAACAGTAATTTGATATTGTCTCAGTATGAGTTTCGAATATAAAGAAGGACTTGTATCTTGGAAGGGGGGGGAGTACAACTTTCACTCAAGTAATATCAACTTTCAAAAGGAGTATAATGTTTCTTAATAAAGAGGCTATGCATTCATAATTTTCTTAATTTCTAAAATGAATTATATATATATATATATATATATATATATATATAGAGAGAGAGAGAGAGAGAGAGAGAGAGAGAGAATAGAGAGTTACCCCTAGATGTACTTGATATACCAAGTCGTCGTAGTTACCGGCTCTCTCACCATTAGAATTTGCAAAGGGTATGTACTCATAAGGAACCGCATATGGTAACTCTGACATGGCAGCTTCAAAAATATCGATACTGAATCCTCTGATGGTCGTGGTATTAGTGGTAGAATCTCTAACTAGCCTCACAAATTCACTATTGCCGACTGGAACTCCTACTCTCAACTTGTTTTCATTTGTTGGAATGACCCAACCCTTGGGCGCAGATTTAAATCTGGAAGAAGCAGAGTTTAGTTCGCCTGGCCATATAATATCTTCTAGATTCTCCTTCGATGTTGAATATGCAGTGTTTGTGTTCTTGACATCAATATCATCCAGTCCCTTAACAATTCCATTTTCGGATGTCCAATATCCTATCACTCTTTCTTCCCTTCCAAAATTAATTAATTGGAAAGCAGGTGGTCGTAGTTGCCCATTGGACATATGGAAATCTCCACTAAGGCCATTAAATTTAGTAATTGATAGTACTTGTTGGATATTCTTTCCAAGATGTTTCGATGTTTCAGAGATGCTCGACTTTTCAACAGCCATTGCTAGAGCAATAGTTGCATCATATGCCCATAAACCGAATATCTCCAAATTTGGGGTCGTAAATGTATTCTCTTCTTGTTTTCTTTTCCATTGAGAAATAAAATCATCAAGATTTCTACTTCTCGGAACATAACTTCTTACACCAATCACACCTTGCATTGAATTCAACATCAATGGATCACTCAAACTCAAGAGATTCATCATCCCATTAGTTACGATCCATACATATCCTTCACTCATCATTCCTATCTCTTTTGCTTTACCAAATAGCCGAGAACCTAAGGTAAGCAACATATGCACAACGAAGACCCTAGTCTGCATTGTCATCAACTTGTAAAGCTCCGCCTCTATTTCAGCATCAGTTGCTGAAGGGTGAATCACACTTCGGTAGGGAACACGAGCATCAACTTTTTGCAATTCATCAGTCAGGAAAGGTACAATTCCTTCTCCAAACTCGTTGCCAACGTATACGGGAACCACTGTTCTCCACCCAAAGGCTCGTATGAGAGCACTTATGGCTTTCACTTGAGATGAGTCACTTAGGGTGGCTCGAATAAAATAAGGACTCCGAATTGAAGCTAGGGAAGGACTTGTTGCAGAAAACGTTATAATGGGTACCTGAGCATCGTCCCCGAGACTAATCATGAAGCTGGCCTGCATGGAGGTCCCTGGCCCAAGAATGGCTTGCACCTCTACATTTTTCATTAGGTCTTGAGCTGTAAATCATGCAAAATTTAAACCAACCAAGTATCATTTGAGTTAGATATTGTTCTCTACTTTTACTAAAAAATATATATTTCAAAGCAAATAATATAAAAGTTAAGGGATTTAGTACAAATTTTATTTACACTCAAGCCTCTCATTCGGTTTTTCATTTTTTTTTTGGCTGAAGGAGCGATATCATAGAGAAGTGGAAAACTGTATGTCATTGTTGCATCCATAGTGGAGGTTGAACTTGCATGTGGCATGCTTTGAGCCACTGTTCATGGATTGTGGTTACACAAGTTTATATTAGGACTTGAAATTATTAACAATGTAGCCAAAGATTTGAAAAATGTGTTTAACACAAGGAATGGTACCCATTAGTTAAAGATGAAGTGTATTAAAATGGTGTTTGACCAATGCTTGACCATTTCTAGTTTGATTCCATTTATCGAAAATGGAAAAAGTTACAAAAATGAAATCTACGCTTCGAGTAGATTAAGATAGTTTATGTATTATTTCAAAACTAATTTCAGGTGAATGTGATATTAACGCCTAAAGTGTGCAACTTAAATTTGTTAATTGAAGAGTTATGAGATATGAAAATTCATATCACAAATTGCCAAAATAAGGAGTTTTAAGACACTTTATTAGTAGGTCCACTCTAGGAGTAAGCAAACAAGTGCTCTCCTACAAGGTGCAACCTAATGGTGTCACATATGTATTGTTCGACTAATTAACATAAGTCACTACGAGAATGATCCATAGCACTATCTGAGCCCGAGCATGCACGCGCAAGTCGCATAGGGTGCTTTAGAGGCACACTTTATATGTGTGCTCGTTGCTAGGTTAGCTCAGCTCAATGATGAAGACCTAGGTGCGGCACAACCTTAGCTAAGCATATGTCCAGGTGCATGTGAATCGGTTACGGAGTAGTTGTAACCGTAAACCACCTGAAGGGAGCCTACGAATAATCAGTACTTATGGGTGGTTATACCCGTAATTGTTCAAATGGACACGACTTGGAGTGGTTTTGGGGTAACGGTTACTATACACCTTCTGGATAGTTGTGACTACTGACCAATGGACACCACAACTCTTTAGAAAGAATAAATAAACCCCATCGATTTAGTAGTTGCACATACTAGCACCGATATGCACCCACCAGATAGTAGTGACTATTGACCAAGAGACACTTTAACTCTTCAAAAAGTAGAAAGTATAGATAGACCCCCTTGGTTTAGCAATTGTACATACTAGCATTGTGATAGCGTTATACTGTTAGAGAGAATAGTAATGTAAATTGAAAGTCATTGCATCTTAGGGACAATTACCAAACAACCGTGAGCAATTGTACGAGACAAATTTGTCTTACGAAGCTTGTGTCCAACACAAACCTCGACTTTGACTTTTGAGTTTGATTATTCTGTTTCATCTATTTTCTGTTCGTTTGTATTTCTAAGAAAAACCTAACATTTTCTCCAATAGAAATATAGAATGTGTTGAGCATGTTAGCACCGATCTTATGGCAACGAATTCGTTAACAAATAAGTTAGGAAAAATTGTGGGTCGGTCCATTTTTAAAGTATTTAATCACTACAGTACACCCGTTTTATTTTCAATCAGAAAAAGTCATTTTTGATGATAAAATGACTACGATACTCTTAATGAACTGTATGCATGCGCGGTACAACAATTTTACATGAACTAAACTTTTGAAGCGCGGTACAACTTTTGAAAAGGTTGTTAAAGTGCAAAAAATTAATTAATTTTTAATAAATTACAGTATAAAGTGCAAATATACCGCGGTGCAACAATTTTAAGAAAAGAATCGTGGTGTAAAACTATGCTAGCCTTTTGATTTTGTGAATCGCGCAACAAAACTGTGCTAGCTTTTGAATTTGTGAATTGCGGTGCAAAGATTTCTGAATCGCGGTACAACTTTTGAAAGGGTAAAATGCAAAAAATTAATTAATTTTTAATAAATTATAGTATAAAGTGCAAATATATCGCGGTGTAACAATTTTAAGAAAAGAATTGTGGTGTAAAACTATGCTAACTTTTTGAATTTGTGAATCGTAGTACAAAACTATACTAGCTTTTTAATTTGTGAATCGCGGTGCAAATATTTTTGAATCGCGGTTTGAAATGGTTGTTAAAGTGCAAAAAAATAATTAATTTTCAATAAATTACAGTATAAAGTGCAAATATATCGCGATGCAACAATTTTACATGAATCAAACTTTTGAACCGCGGTGCAAAAATAATGCAATGAAATTTATGAATCGCGGTACAAAAACATAAATAACCAATTTACATCCTCCCCCTTCTTCTTCAATCTCCTTCAAATTCCAAATCAAACCATTTTTTATTTTTCTAATTTTTATTCTTTATTTCCTAGAAATCTAGAATGGGTAAATAATTTTATTTTAATTTTAGTTATTTTTTTGTGATCCTTTTCAATTTACTTTTTGTTATTATTTCTTGTGATTATTTTTAAATTTACTTTTTTGTTTATTATTTAGAAACAATACCAAAAAGTAAATTGAAAATGAATCAAAAAAATTATTTATTACTTATTTATTTTGATTCTTATTTTTTAAAAAAAATACCAAATTAATAATAAATAATATGAAACCCACTTCGTTTGAGATTATAGCGAGTTGTCTAAGACACTTCGTTTCTTTTTGTCCAACTTTGTTCTAACTCATTTCCATTTTTCTTTGTGAATTGAAAGGTCCGAAGGATCAACTCTAGAATCAATTGTTAGAATCAATAGGTCTCAAATCATTGCTTTTAAAAAAAATTGAAACCTGTCTCATTGGATGATCATGAGATTTTCAAAAACCAAAACTCTTGATCAATGGAGGAACAATACACCATTTTGTTCAATAAGATACCCAAGTGTTTGTTTATTGTTATTATTTTATTTTTTATAATTAATTTGGTATTATTTATTATTTTGCTATAATTTATTTTCTTTATAATTTAGAGACAATACCAAAATTAATTATAAATAATAAAATAAAAATAATAGGAATGTATTATTATTTTGTTTATTTTTAATAATTATTTTTATTTTAATTAAATTTGTTTATTAATAAGAAATAGTAATACAAAAAATATTATTTTATTATTGATATAGAACAAGTAGCCGAGATGTACTTAAGCAAGGCATTTGGGAAGAGTTCAAGTTCGAGTCCAATGAAGTTTCGAAAATTGTTTCTCCGTTAGTTTCCGTTAATAGTAGAGAGCACCTAACGATTAACTTTAACTGAGCATAACTTTCGCGTCCGGATGAGTTACGGGACCCACAAAGATATCAAATTGAAGCTCTCGACGAGATCTACAAGACTCACATGGTTTACCCCGTGAATTCGCCTTTTAGCCCAAAAACGCCGTTTAAGTACTGTTACGGGCCTCAAGTTTTCGGCTTTTTCGTCTTTTTATTTATTATTTTCCTTTTAGGGTTTGGATTGCTAGGGGATATAAATAACCCCTTTAAACCTTATTTCGACAGCTTTTAATAAAAATTCGAAGTTTTCTTGCTTTGTGCTTGAATCCTAAGCCGCCATAGGCTTGTTCTAAGGAATTTCTCGTTGAAAGAGTTCATTTTAATTGTTTCACAACAGTTGGTATCGAGCGATTAACATCCCGTGAAGATGGCGGCTAACGATGTCAATAACAATGACACCAACGCCGCCATATCGGCCATTCTTACGCAACTACTGGTCAGCCGATGCACCGATGCATGACATGACAAGCAGTGCAAACCCAGCAACGGCGGGGCTCGTGGAGAACTTCAGGACGCGGGTGAACCTCCTCGTGATCCGCCGACCGTGGCAAAGGGTAGATTGCGATTCGATGGGGAAGAGGAACTATTTGTAGAGCAAGATCAAGATCCGAAAATCAAGGCCGATCTACCGCTTCTTCACATGGTGATCCGGATCTTGAAGATTTTCTCGATTGAGCTTTGAGGTCAAAAAATATTTTGACCTTATGGGAATCACCGAGGACAAGCAAGTGAAATACGTAGCATATAAGCTCAGAGTGGAGCTTCGCTTGGTGGAAACAAGCATGTATCAATAGAGGAGACAGGTAAACAACCTATACGAACGTGGAGGCGAATGAAGGAGGCTCATGGCTTCGCTTTTTACCTAATGATTATGATCGATTCTATTCCAAAAATATCATGATTGTCGGCAGAAGGCAGACCGCCAATACACGAACGAAGTTTTATAGGCTAGCGGCCGTAATAACCCGAATGAAACCGAGGGCATCGACGCAAGATATGTAGGAGGACTACGGCTGGGATTAAGAACCAGTGCAGATTTATTCTGGTCAATACAGCTTGATGAAGTTGTTATGCGCGCGACCAAAGTGGAGGCACAACAGCTGCATAGCGCATACATTTCTGGTCTATCGACGCCAGAGGTTTGGGGAAACATCTTCCGCTCCGGCGGCGCGCCTTCGAAGTTCCAAGCAACCTCTACGCCGCCCCCAAAGGGTGGGGAAGAAAAACGGACACTCCCAATCGCCAATCGCCCAAAGGCGCAATAATCGACCACAACAGAAAGCCGAACAACAATCCCTACGCCAAAAAGCTATGGGATAAGTGTTTTCGATGTGGGCAACCCGGGCATATTTTAATAATTGCCCTAATCGCGCAAAGGTGAATATGGCGTAATCCGGATGATCAAGGTGAGGATGATCTAGAGGCGTATATGGAGGAGTATGTGGAGGACCCTAATGAGGGTTACGAAGATGACGTACATGAGTCATTCGTGGTTCGTAGATTAATGCCGACAACATCGGTAAACAATGACGAACCTCGCCGCACAACATTTTTCGTACTCTGGTAAGGTGAACGATCCGAATATCGAGCCGATCATAGAAGCCGAGAATCGTTGCTCGTGTACTTGTAGACAAACCGGCCGGAGGTGATGAAGCATCCTACGCCTACCGTGTTGGTTGGATTAACGCAGCTTGGCAATGTCAAGGTAACGCAACAATGTCTTGTACCTTTTTCTATTGGTAGATATAAGGATGAAGTATTATGTGATGTTGTTGATATGTCCGCATGCCAAGTATTATTGGTAGACCGTGGCGCTTGATATGGATGCCACGCATGGGTAGGGATAATCGATTACGCTTACTAAAGATAACGTGAAATTTACTCGCGCCTCGTTGGTTGATAGTGGTCGCCCCAAGGCCAAGGGCAAAACAACTTTGATCTCTTTGTGTACGGGTAAAGAATTGGTTGTGGAGGCTTCGATGTTATATTTGCAAGTGGTGGATAAAGAGTTTTTGGGATTAGTAGATTCTCGGTTCGCCTCCCGAGCGACCGACATCAAGCTTTCGAGTTTCATGATCTTATGCCAAGAGCTTCCTCGCAGGTTACCACCATTACGAGACATTCAAAGATCACATTGACCTTGTTCCTCGGTGCTACACTTCCTAACCTTCCCCACTATAGGATGAGCCCAACAGAGCATGATATCTTGAGAGAACAAAGTTGAAGAATTGCTGAAACGGGATCCATTCAGAGAGCATGAGCCCGTGTGCGCTCCCCGCCTTTCTCGTGCCAAAGAAGGATGGGACTTGAGGATGTGTGTTGATAGCCGCCATCAATAAGATTATCGTGAAGTATAGGTTCCCTATTCCCCGCTTAGATGATATGCGGATATGCCGCGTGGTGCTAAAGTATTTTCAAAGATTGATTTGAAGAGCGGATATCATCGTTCGGATCGCACTGGCGATGAGTGGAAGACAGCTTTCAAGACAAAAGAGGGGCTTTATGAGTGGTCGGTCATGCCATTTGGGTTATCTAATGCTCCCAAAGACTTTCATGCGATTTTATGAATCAGTCCCAAGCCGCTCAAGTTCCCCGGTTGTTTACTTTGATGATATCCCGATATTTAGTCGCAACGAAGAGGAGCACATTGGAGCATCTACGGCCGGTGTTATGTGCCTCGAGGGAGAATCAATTGTTTATTAATCTTAAAAAATGCAGCTTTATGCTTGATAAACCGTTGTTTTGGGATATATTGTTCAGGTCACAGATGGCATACAAGTGGGATGAGGAGAAGGTGCGGCAATTAAAGAGTGGCCACGACCTAAAACCGTGAGTGGAGTGAAGTACGTAGTTTCCACTGGCTTGCTACTTTCACCTGACGACCATACACGAGATTTCGTAGATCATGGCACTCTATCACCGAGTATGAAAAAGGGAAATTTTTATGGGGACGGTTGATGCAAGCCATGAAGGATCAAAAGAGAACTGACCAAATACATTTATTTTATTAATTGATTTCAAAACCATTGAGCTCGAGACATTTCTATTATCTGAATTGGAGCAGTTGATTCAAGAGAGCGGCGACTGTAGTTTTATGAGCGAAGCTGCGCGATTTAAGTGGACCACTTACTTAGATCGAAGTTCTATGCAAGCTGAGTCAAATGGCCGTTAATCGGGAACAAAGATTCTGTTTCGTAAGGAGTTCGCTTTTTACACACCGATCAGGAGGCCTCAAATACATGTATCGGGCGTAAGTCACTTAACCAGATGCTTAAGCGCGGCTGGTAGCCTACTTACAATGCTTCACTTTTGTTATCAAGCACAAGAGCAAGATAACAAAGTGGGTCGATGCCTTGAGTCGCCTGGGCAAGTTTATTGGTAACCATGCATCGTTATGATCGGGTTTGATCAAGCTTGAAGGAGTAGTCGATGATGATTAATAGTTTGGTGTTGCAAGTAATCGAGGGTGTCGTGGTCCTTTATGATTCAGAAGGGTTCCTATTCTTCAATGATCGCCAGATTCTCGGCGATCCGCGTGAGAGCTTGATCTCCGAAGTTGCATAAGTGGTGGACATCAGGCTTGGACAAGACAGCAGCACTGGTAGCACAATGATATTATTGGCCCCAATTCAGATACTTACAAGTTTGTATGTATTATTTGTCGTGACAAACAAGGGGCAGTCACGTATCATCTGGTCAGATACGCACTCCAGCTCCAAGAAATGCTGGGAGGATATCTCAGATTTTAGGTCAAGTTACCACGCACACAAAGATCCAATGATTCTGCTTTTTGTGGTGGTCGATCGGTTTAGCAAGATGGCCCACTTCATTCCATGTCGGAAAACCCTGATCCACCCCATATCGCAGCCTTGTTCTTCCGTGAAGGGTGCGCTTGCACGGGGTTCCTCACCATCACTTCGATCGGACACAAAGTTTTTGAGCTACTGAAGACTTTGTGGCGCATGTTTGCATTTGTTGTAAGCTTTTTTTCACCCGCAGACCGACGGGCCAAACTGAGGTCAATCACGCTGTCGTCTGTTGTTTATGCAAAGGATGCATTCAAAGCAAGTGGGATCTGCTGCCCCCTGAGTTCGCCAACAATATGGTCAACCGTACTACTGAAGACCATCTCATTTGAGATTGTGTATCGCCCACCACGCCATACTCGATCCGGTCCCGCTGCCCAAACTATAAAGTTATAGTATAGTCAGCCGAACATATGGTCAAAAGATTGTTCGCGTAGCTTTTGGCAGTGTATATCGAGGCTTCCAATGCCATAAAGAGGTCGCCGACAAACGACGCCGCTCCAAGGTC